>JABCKI010005718.1:0-117743 GCA_018282025.1 Sphagnurus paluster
AAGATGGTGCTGACCAATGCTGACACTATTTATTAGCTCATCAAGTTTCCCACATTCACCCTCTTTTAATATATAGATAGTATAGATAATTCGGTAAATAAAAGTATCCACAAGGGTGGATATACATCGAAGCCGAAATCGAACGCAAAGAACAGTTTCTACCGATTAGAACCCACAAAGGCGGAATACTAGGTACAAGGCTGATCCTGTAAAACGAATGGCAGACAACCCAGCGCTGTAAGGCAGTTCAACTTCTGAAACAAAATCATGTTCGAGTGGGAATGTACTCACAATGCCCAGAACAAGAAAGTCAAATAAGGATTGAAAGTAGTGCCCTCTGCAGCCTGAACATGCTCCTGGACCCAGTCGGCGAAAGCATTTGAAGTGAAGACGAGGATCATGAGCCTAGATTTGTGTTATCAAATAACCCAAACACAATCAACGTGTGACGCACATGTTGGATCCGACCCATGCAAGCACAACATTTGTCCTGCTGTTCCTGTCGTGATCAGCCTGTTTGGTAGCGGCGTCACGACTTTCCTTCTCGACCGGAGGTTTGATTTTGAGAGAATTACGCGCAGCGACCCAGAGCTGTTCTACATCCTCACGTGCAGTTGGAAGCTCAACCTCCATGACCTCCTTTCCATCTTCATTCTTAACTTTTTTTGCCCCACCAAGATCCTTAGCTGCGCCGTTATCTCCCTTTGTGCCCCAAGTGACGTCGTGCAAATTGCACATGGCGTACATCATCAAGATGTTGACGTAAGAGGGCAGCAGGAACATGTACTGCAGGAAGCTGGTGAACATGTGCCAGGGCTCAAAGTGCATGAAGGAGCTAATGAAGTAAAGGCCATATGTAGCTAGAAGGGCGATGACGATGTCCCGGAGAGTCTGATTGGTTCGAATAAGCCTGTTGGAAGATATTAATATGGTCATTTTGAGCGAATAATCAATCATACTCTGGGAGATTTTTCCATCCCTCAATGTTGTGGGGAACAGCAAGATACACAGTATAGCCTGCACACCATGTAGTGATGATATTGCATAAGCCAAAGAGGATAATCGCTGTGAAGTATATCCAACGGGAACCCTGTGGATCGTTCATATCAGGAAAAAATTATATAACAAGAGTAGCGCTTCTGCCCACCTGGGGTCGGTTTCCGAGAGAACACACAAGAACCACGAACAAAAGGCAAATGTACAAATTCAAGAAGACATCAAAGACATATTTCCCCGCACCCTTGCTAAGGAAGTTGAAAGCACTGTTGTCACCAGGTGCAGTTGCCGAAGAGACCAGCTGCGAGGAGTGATCAGATTAAAATACAATGCCCACGAGGCTGAAACTCACGAAGAAGAAGGCGAGGTAAAAGTTAGCCAAAGATGTCCACGTGAAGATAAGCTGGATTGCATTGTAGATAAACTCGAGCTATAAATGATATTGAGTCCTTCCTCATACTTTGAATATAATCAAGCCGAGGAGCTGCAAACCTGAAGAACAATCTTCCGGAAGAAGTTCTGGCCAGAACTCCAGATCCTAAAGAAAAATACAGTGGCATGGATGGACGCAAACAAGGATCCATTCAACCAACGTCGGCGCTGTGAGATAAATTCAGGGACCTGTGGATAGCCTCATTAATACAAAGTTTCAACGAGAGGTCAATGAAAAAAGACGCACCGAGGCGGGTACATCAGTAGAGGCCTTGGCGCTCTTGACATATTTCAAACTAGAACAGCCCTGAGGTTGAGCGGTAGGAGAATAAGGACAGCTGAGACGTACGTCCACCCTTCCTTCTTCTTCGTCACAATCTCGAAACACAGAATCCGATCCTCGGCAAGATACATGTTTCGCTGTTCGATTTCGTCTATCAATTAAATAATTACTATGTGCTGTCGGAAGGATATTACCTCTGCGCAGAGATGAAACCATCCGGTTCAGTATTGGAAGGCTCGTGGGGAGAAGATAAGACACACCGAAGAGACCTGCATCGCTGGATCCGCCATGCATGGTCTCACCCTTAAAGTAAGAAGCGAGAGGCCCCTTGCCATTCGGTCCGTTGAGCAGAGCGCGATATCTGTACGCGCTGAAGGCTCCAGGTAATACACTGATGTAACCGAACACACTCTGAATGAACTGGTGAGATCCGAGCACCCGACCGGTGCCAAAAATGACGGACCTCGAGGGGTTTGTCGAGAATGTTGGACATTTTGTACTAAAAAAACCATCGATATACGTAAAGATAGGAACGTGACGCAGACTTACTTCAAAGTTCTGAGAGGCAGCCAGAGGGTTGGTCAGGAGAAGACTGCAGCCCCTACCTACGTCAACACAAATCCTGGATCCAGGTTAGTGAAAGAAATAATAGTCGGCATGATCGAACTCACTCTCCACAAGCACCGCCGACGCCGGGATGTTTGTCAAAACCTATTAATTTTAGTTTTCCATGAAGTTAAATCAAGGTAATCAGCGCACGAACATTTCCACAATTCGTAAATAGATGTTCCCGTAGGTTTCGTGCCAACGTCCAAGAGGATACAAACTATTGACCCAGTTAAAAAATATTGTTTGTATATGGTGAAAAAGTAAAAATTACCATTGGGCTTTATGAGGGGGCCAAATGCGTTGAAGAACCACCGATGACTGTTGAGCTTCTTTTTGTTCTGTTCCTTGAGGCAAAACAGAATTTGGACGGGACACGACCCCTGGCCAACTTCACCTGTATCTGTCACGATAACACTGGAGGTGTATCTAGATCAAGGAACGGTGAATATTGAAGTTAATCATAATCAGAGCCTTTCTCACTCGAAGATGTGCGCTGTTACATCCTTTCCAGCAACGGAGTCCTTTGCAATACCCTCTTGATAACAGCCCATCTTAAAACAGACTGTTAGTCACATATGCAACGTGCAGGAGAGAGTATGCGTACGAGACTTAGAACTTGGAGGGTTCTTTTGTTGACTTTATTTCTACCATCTGAAACGACACAGACGACAACTTTCTTCCAACCTTCCGGGCCCCATGTCTTGGACTTCGTACGACTACAAAGATGTGCAATATTCTTAATAACACTAGTAACGACAGGTCAGTGCGCATTTATGAATGATTGGAAGAGATATTGATCTCACGCGTTCATGGTCTTGGTAAATAAAATTTCGTCCTCGTTGTACATGGTCATAACAATGAACAGCTCAGTCTGCCTCCCGAGCAGGTAGGGGCGGAGCGAATAGCGCGAGGACATGAAGTCATCAGGGTCACAAGTCGCCGCGGTGTACCGCATTTTCGACATCTCCTCGACATCCTGTTTACCCGCTGGGATGATATTCGAGGGGACCGGGACGTCGAGGACCAAGTTCCCCTGGAACAACGGAACCTGGCGCACCGAGCGGCGGCGCATCATCTTCTCACGCATTGACGAGTATCCGGTGTTGCCTTGGTCTCTGCCATACATCCCAGGGTGCTGTGCATAGTTCTGTTGCGGAGGGTAGTTCTGTTGGTACTGCACCGTCGGCACTGGAGGTGCGTTCTGATACTGCTGGGCTGTCTCATAGGGATTCAGGTGGACCTGTGAACCACTCTGGAAAGATTTGGCAGACTTGCTATCCCAGTTCGTTTGTCCGTCATAATCGTTGTTGTAGTGATTGGGGGGATGGTCCACGGGGGAAGGGTATTGATAGTTATTCCCTGGATACTGTGTATTATACGGGTCGTTTTGGCGATACGCCATGGCTCTGGGCTATGAAATTACGGGGTCTTGCCAGCTAAGTGGACTTCAAGTTGGAAGAGAATGAATAACCAGGGGGCGCAGCCTAGAAAGAGTATAAAATCGGCCTGGAATCTGGATAGGGGAAACGACTTCGAGGCGGAGAGCGAACGCAACTGGAATCACTGATGAGAGATGGGAGAGGGCAGGATTGAACCGTTGACCTTGTCCTTCGCGACCATAACAGAGGCCTCTCTCCATTTGGAAATTCTATCACGTTCATTTATGAGCAGTCATGCTCGTTCGCTGCAGCACGCGTTCTGAGCTAATACTTAAAAGGCTTGAGCTCCCCTCATTAGTGCGAGGTTCGACACTTCTCATATACAATCAAACTAGCTCTCCAAAAACTCCAGACCTCAAGAAGCTTCAGCTTCACCGTCAACTAAATTCAGGACGTTAGGTATGGCGTGGAAACATTGATGAGCATAAATTTAATAATTTATTATAGATGATTAGTCCCTGACACTTATCTTGAATACCAATTCTACGAGCAATTCTACAGACCTGAATTGCAACTGGCCAATGTCATCTTTTGAACGAGAATCTGGTCGTCATCGATGTTGCTGGATATGTCGCACATCCCGAGGTCGCCACAGCGTCATTTCCAAGAGTAGTCACTGCGCCATGAGTGTCATATGATCTGAGGTGGGTCTAGGCTGTGAGCCAGCACAGGCCTCGGGAACCACGACATATGCGGGCTTCTTATAGATCAAACAGCACATGGCCGCAAAGAGTTTTCCTTAGTACCGGTAGGAAGGGTGATGATGTACACCTGAGCGCCTTGAACTTGACCGGAAAGAAGAGGAACTATGTAGGAAGGAGATGCGGTACAGGGCATGTACGCCCCTAAGTACATGTGTAAGAATGTCGAGGCAGGGTCTGATGAGGTCTGATGGTTGTCTGAAGAGGAATAATTACGGCGTTAATCACAACCTGAGAACAGGAGAGAAAGAAATATGGCTGAAGATAATAAGAGGGTTACAATAGACATCGGGCAGTGCGTTACAGCTTCGAATTTTAGGACATTTAGAATCACAATAAAACAATACCGAGGTATTGAGAAAAATTGATGGCATTGGATCATTTGAATGGGAGTGATTCATCGATGGAATTAAGACTCCGCTCAACACTGCCTATTTGGATCTCTCTTGTGGTTGCCTCAGCCCACCACCCGTCCCCGCCCTCTCAAACCCCCTTTTCCAGAATCTCTCCTGTTTTCTTGTGCTATCATCCTTCTCTCAGTGAGTTTTCTCGCCATATACCTTTCTTCCTGCTTTTTCGGCTTCCAATCGAACCATAAACGCCGGCGGGGCCACCGCACAGTCGCCGCACGGCAAACCTCAACTTCTAGGCGTGCAAACCATTGTGATTGTCTTTGTGCTCACCCGCCTCACCATAACACACATCGGCTCTATATCTTGATAACAAATACCCCGTTCTCCTTCACTCGGCCAGCCACCCGAAGGGAACCACGTTACGTGTATTGACAAGTGTCTGATCCACACACCTTCCTGCCCTCAGGTGCTTTTAAAGACCCTTGATCTTCCGTCTCTTTTATATACCGTCCTCATACTGTCCTAAACTCAAACACTAACCCACACTCACTCTCCACTCATTCCGCAGATATTTTCCCATAACATATGGCAGACTCCTCCTCTCATAGACTCGACCTCCGTGTCGGTGGCAAATATAGGCTAGGAAAGAAGATCGGTTCGGGCTCTTTCGGTGCGTGAAGACTGATATCTCTCCTATTCTCCTCACTCGATCCTCAGTCATCACCTTTAGGTGACATCTATCTTGGGATCAACATTATCTCAGGAGAAGAGGTCGCTATCAAACTCGAATCAGTCAAAGCCAAGCATCCTCAATTAGAGTACGAGTCTAAAGTCTACAAGACACTCGCGGGTGGTGTGGGTGTACCTTTCGTGCGTTGGTTCGGCACGGAATGCGACTACAACGCCATGGTTCTCGACCTACTTGGTCCTTCTTTGGAAGATCTATTCAACTTTTGCAACCGCAAGTTTAGCTTGAAGACAGTCCTACTGCTTGCTGATCAACTCGTGAGTCATTTAACTCCTCGTTCTGTTCAAGGTATTCTTTTATTAACAGCGGTATAGATTTCCCGCATCGAGTACATCCACTCTCGTAACTTCATTCACCGCGATATCAAACCCGACAACTTCCTCATGGGTATTGGGAAACGTGGCAACCAAGTCAATGTCATTGATTTTGGTTTGGCGAAGAAGTTCCGTGACCCGAAGACCCACCTTCATATTCCCTACAGGGAGAATAAGAACTTGACTGGCACTGCCCGGTATACGTCTATCAACACCCACTTGGGCGTAGAGCAAGCTCGTCGTGACGATCTCGAATCCCTTGCCTATGTCCTCATGTATTTCCTCCGTGGTGCTCTCCCATGGCAAGGCCTCAAGGCTGCTACCAAGAAGCAGAAATATGACCGCATCATGGAAAAGAAGATGACCACCCCCACTGATCTCCTTTGCCGTGGGTTCCCCAACGAGTTTGGGATTTTCTTGAATTATACTCGCGCCCTTCGTTTCGACGACAAGCCCGATTACTCCTACCTGCGCAAGCTCTTCCGTGACCTGTTCGTCCGCGAGGGTTATCAATACGACTACGTCTTCGATTGGAGTGTTCAGCGCAACACTCAAGACGATGCTTCTAAGCCTGCCAGGCGCAAGGTAGTCCAGGAAGAGGAAGATCACCGTGCTAGCGACCGGATGTAAGTAGGGAGCTTTACTTTAGATGAGATCAGTATCTTATTTCCTTGCAATACAGGCTTCGATCACACACTCGTCAGGCCCAGCAGTCTGCACCTGGACCTATCCCTCAACCCCGAGCGGGACGGGGCCGTGACGCCGATCTTTGGTAATTGACTCTCGCTGGCTTCTCTGGATTTGCGCGCTCCAAGTATGATCAAGCGCTTATAAGATATGGATGAGGTTATAGAGGACTCGCTTGGTCATAGGTGCGGTGTGGCTCCCCCGGGTGCGGTCGAGCCGTACGTGGGGGTTGTGGGATAGGAATAGGCAATGTTGGGGAGTGTGGGTAGTTGTATTGGATTGGTTGGGGCACGCCCGGTTTCGCCGATTCTCGACACTGCTCTCGGCTTCCACTCGTTCATCCCAACCTTCAAATCATTCCCTCTACCGTGGTTCCTCTTTCCCGCCCTCTCCGCGGGTAATGTGTTGCTCTACATCACTCGACCCCCTAGCACAAACATTATGGCATGCCATCGGCCCGACTCATCTCGCATACGGACGCTTATTTCTTTTCACGCCACCCCCACTTCCCCTGCAGGGGGGCGGTGGGACGGCCGCTCTATCCCTCTCATGCTGCATTTTAGTCATCCACTCCATACTCCACCCCGCGCCCGTAATATCCCTCCTTGCCTGTTGAATGTCTTATCAACATTCCCCCAACCCTTCCTTTCTCATGTTTCATGATTTCTCTATTTTTTACATACACTCCCTACACATCTCATCACTGCTTACATTTCTCTGCGTTCAACTCCCACATTTGTTGTCCTCCGATTCCCCACCTCTTCCTGGATGCCTTGCTCGGGATCCCGTTGAGGGCGAGCGGGTCGGAGAGGGCGCTGCACCTGGGTTGCTTGGGTTGGAGGCGAAAGGCTCAGCAGGGGTATGAGGCTTACTTCCAAACTAGCCAGATCTCCCCTTCCCGTCATGATCTTATAATGCCTTCTTTCCCCGTCCAGTCCTGGTGCGCGCCGTTGATATATATCTCGGGTCATACTGTCGTGTACGAAATACAGATAATATATATTGGTCTCGATGACTTGAAAGCTCGAACATGATTGAAATCGTTGAACAGAATGCCATAGCCAAACATACGTGCTTCAGTGCGGCCAAACAAACATTCCACGTCCACAAAATCCCTGAACGGCGCAACACGAAATTTAAGCAATGGCCTCCTTTGCCATGGCCCTTCCATCTAAAAAGGAGGAGGAGAGCGGTTTAAGCTCTTACTACAACAACAAGACCACGATCATCCAGGAGGCCCGTGTGTTTAACGAATCTCCCATTAGCCCGCGAAAGTGCAGAGCACTCCTCACGCGGATCGTATACCTACTCTATGTCGGCGAGACCTTCGGCACGCAGGAGGCTACTGGTCTCTTCTTTGGTACCACCAAATTGTTCCAACACAAAGACGTGCGTGTATTCAAATATCCGTATTTTAATCCTCAAGGTGACCCCGTAGTTCAGAGTGCGTTGAGGCAAGCAGTCTACTTAGCGATCAAAGAGCTCGCGACTACAGCAGAGGACGTCATCATGGTCACCAGTAGTATAATGAAGGACATGCAACCCAACTCTGAGGTTATCTATCGCCCAAACGCTATCCGAGCGCTTTGCCGCATCATCGACGTATGTTGAGATTCCGTTAATCTAGTCATTACACTAACTTATCTACGAAATCTGCAGCCTTCCATGGCCCAGGGTGTCGAGCGTTTCTTCAAAGCAGCTATCGTCGATCGTAATCCCTCCATCTCCTCAGCTGCGCTCGTTTCTGCATACCACCTCTTCCCTGCCGCCAAGGACGTGGTGAAACGATGGGTCAACGAGGCCCAGGAAGCCGTCAGTGCCAAAACATCCCCCTCCTTCTTTGGTTCTGCCTCGACAGGCGGATATTTGGGCTTCGGCGCCTCCTCACAACCCAGCGGCCCGCAAACGATCACATCTGGGAGTTATACAAGCCAATACCACGCGCTGGGCCTACTCTATCTTATTCGCCAGCAGGATCGTATGGCAGTAACAAAAATGATCCAGCAGCTTGGTGGTGGAAAGACTGGTACTGGAACTGCGTTGAAGAATCCCATGGCGCTTTGCATGCTTATCCGGTACACGGCAAAGGTTATGGAGGAAGACCCCAAGTGTGTTGATCCCCGATTTCTACGATTAGAGATCCCAAAATACTTATTGATATACTTTCTAGTATGCAAAGGCCTATGGTAGAGCTTCTGGATGGCTGGCTAAGACACAAAAGTGACATGGTCAATTTTGAGGCTGCACGAGTTATTTGTGAAATGAAGAACGTTAACCCACCCCAGCTAACCAAGGCTATTTCTGGTAAATTCAATTATTGAAATATTTACAATCGTCTGATGAATTATGAACAGTGCTCCAGCTCTTCCTTTCATCTCCTAAGCCAGTCCTTAAATTCGCTGCTACTCGTACCCTCGCCGCACTTGCGCTATCACATCCTACAGCTGTTGCCACTTGCAATGTTGATCTCGAAAGCCTGATCGCTGACCCCAACAGGAGTGTTGCCACCTACGCTATAACAACACTCCTCAAGGTCAGACAAGACACTCCTTCGATGAGCCTAATCTGATTCTTTTATCTTAAGACCGGAAACGAAGCTTCTGTGGATCGTCTCATCAAACAAATTACAGGTTTCATGTCAGAAATTAGTGACGAGTTTAAAGTCATCATCGTCGATGCTATCCGCTCCCTTTGCCTCAAGTTCCCTACCAAACATGCGTCCATGCTTACATTCCTTTCTGGCGTTTTACGCGATGAAGGTGGTTACGACTTCAAGCGTGCGGTTGTGGAGGCCATGTTCGATATGATCAAGTTCATCGCCGACGCAAAGGAGCAGGCCCTATCACACCTTTGCGAGTTTATTGAGGATTGCGAGTTTACCAAGCTCTCAGTGCGGATCCTGCACCTTCTTGGTATGGAGGGGCCCAAATCACCTCAGCCTGCAAGATATATTCGTTTCATCTACAACCGCGTTGTTCTGGAAAATGCTACAGTCCGGGCTGCTGCAGTGGCTAGCTTGGCCAAGTTTGGAGTCAACTCTTTAGACTCTAAGCTGCGGACAAGTATCAGTGTACTCTTGAGAAGGCGAGTCCTATATCTTTTTCTTCAATTTCGCTCAAGTTTAATGCCTCTATCTATCAGATGCCTGGATGATGTGGATGACGAAGTCCGAGATCGTGCTGCCCTCTATCTCAGGGTGTTCACAGAAAAGCCTTTGGCTGATACATATGTTAAAGAAGGTAATGCCTCTCATTATCCTTAATATTAATAGTACGCCAACCTGCCATCACAGAATCTGTATTCTCTCTAGCTGCTCTAGAATCTAAATTAGTCGCATATGTCAAGGACCCCTCCGCTTCCACTCAGCCCTTTGACGTGTCAACAGTTCCTAAGATTAGCCGTTCTCAGGCCGCTCAGGATGCTGCTCGTGCGTATACGTTCTTTCGTGAAACATGCATCGACTTATTCTTCCCCAGGGCCGAGTACATTGGACACCATTGGGGTTCCCACATCCAAAAAAGTCTCCAACTCGCCTCCTCCGCCGTCAGCAGCAGAGAAACAATCTGCATATGCCCAGCAACTTGCTGATGTTCCTGAATTTGCGTCGTATGGCCCTGTTCAGAACAGCAGCATCACACCGGCACAGTTGACTGAGAGTGAGACCGAGTACCAGGTTACGTGTGTGAAGCACATATTTGCAGAGCATATTGTATTTCAGGTGCGTTTCCTACTATCATTCACCGAGCATTTGCTAAGATATAAATTTAATAGTATAACGTTTCGAACACGTTGCCCGACACTGTTCTGGAAAATGTTTCGGTTATCATGCAACCTCAGAGCGAAGATAGCGGTTTGACGGAAGATTTCATCATACTTCTTCCTTCCCTGACTGCAGCAAGCTCGCCTAGCATCGTATATGTCTCATTTTCCAAGAGCGAACATTATCCTCTCGCTTCCTTCGGGTGTACACTCAAGTTCCTGTCCAAGGAGTTGGATCCCTCGACGGGTGAGCCGGAAGAAGATGGCTACGAAGATGAATACCAACTCGAGGAGATCGAGCTCGGTGCACCGGATTATATTGTCCCCACATATGCGACCTTCGGTGCAGAGTGGGACAGGCTGCGATCTGCGCCCAGTGCCACGGAGACGTTTGCGTTGTCCGCCATGGAGAGCCTAAAAGGTTCGTCGAAGAAGAAAAAAATTTTCATGATTTGTATATCATTACTCATACGTTATCACTCCAGCTGCATGTGACTCTATCATAGAAGTTTTGAATATGGAACCGCTTGGTGGATCTGAAGCACCTTCGTCGACATCGGTTCATACGCTACAATTGTCAGGTCTAGTGGCAGGAGGTGGAGGGAAGGTTGTTGTGCGGTGTAGAATGACGTTCTCTCAGGGCGAAGGTGTGACGCTGGAACTGGGAGTCCGCGCGGAAAAGCAGGAGGCGTGCGATCTTGTACTTGCAGCTGTCGGAGGTTGACGGCCTTTCTTTTCTATACATAGTAGAATTCGATTTTGTGCGCCTATCTTGGTGCCGTAATATTAGGATATGAGTGGAACGTGGGGGTGAGTCTCCGACATCATAGGTGAGATCCTTGACCCCGCTTGTGCCGGCCGATCTGTGCACAAAGTGGGTCCGCCTGGTGCTCGGTGATGCCCCCGCGACTGTCGTACCATTTCCAAACGTCGGGTCATTTTTCTGATCTTTGCCGGTTGAGTTTTGGGGATGTCTTAAATATCGTATGATACAAGATCGTACCTAAGTAACTGGTCGTATTGTTCAACGCCAGAACACCGAGGGTGTTAAAAACCAGGTGGTCCTTCACCTATTCCATTCACTATGTCTCCACCTTCACTTCCATCAGCGAAAGTAATTCACGTTGACACTCGTGGTGCTGTGATCTTGTCTGAAGAGTCTCCTGAGGTCAGTAAAGCAACACCTTCACCGACCACCAACTCACACGAGCTACAGACCAGAGACAGTAGGGGAATTTACTTTCCCAATCATATTGAACCAGTATCCCACATAGCGGTGGATGTGAGTGGGTGTAGCTTCGTCGAAGCCAGTCCAAGGCTTACTCCGCACGACGACTTTTAGGTCGGAGGATCGCTAGCAAAAGTCGTGTACTTTACTCGATCACCAGAACCACCCTCTTCACCATCCATTGCTGCCACCCATGGTTCAAGCAGCCCTGCCAGCAGTATCTCAACACCAAGGTCGCTTTCCCCTTCGAATAGCCACGCCGACTCTTCATCATCCAATGTCAAACGCAGCGGTGCATTGACACCTTTGGTGCTCGATCCTCATGCTCAGAATGGAAATGGTCTCTCTGGTCTCCATGACGGCCTCCTTCGTGATTCTCTCATCCGCCGGACCATACAGCACTTCCCAGGAGGGTCGCTGAATTTTGAACGTTTCGAAACGGATAACATTCATGACTGTGTCGCCTTCATCCAGGCGCTCATCGAGCGCTCTGCCTTGATCAACCACGTCCCGATCGAGGAGATGCGCCGAGGCGTAAAGATCATGGCCACTGGTGGGGGCGCGCACAAATTCTATGATCTGTTCAAAGATACCTTGCAGGTCGAAGTGCAACGAGAAGACGAAATGGAGTGTCTCATCGAAGGCCTGAAGTTCATCACACTTATCCCTGACGAAGTTTACTACTTCTCCGACGAACTCATTCATTCGGTGTCCAACCCAAATACCAGCAGTCATACGTGCGCATCTCCGAAGCCCGGACTCCCTGCTGTCGGCGCCAATGGCGTTCTGGAGCGACCGAGCCCAGACCCACCGAAGTTTGGCGTGACATTTGAGAGCAACCCCACCCCCCAGCTTCCCTGTTTGCTGGTCAACATCGGATCTGGTGTCTCGATCATCAAGGTCGACGAGGACGGCAAGTTCGAGCGCATTAGTGGCACGAGTTTGGGTGGTGGTACACTTTGGGGACTGCTCAGTATGTTGACGCCCGCAACGACCTTTGACGGTGAGGTTTCGTATTTGGTGCGAAGTACATGGTCGTAAATTGATGGCCTTCCCTTTGCAGAGATGCTTGCGTTCTCCGATAAAGGGGATAATGCGACCGTCGACATGCTAGTTGGTGATATATATGGCCAAGATTACAGCAAGCTGGGCCTCAAGTCTACGATGATCGCCAGTTCATTCGGCAAGGTCTTCAAGAAAGGTGGTAACAAGAAGAGTTTCTCACCAGAAGATATCAGTCGCAGCCTATTATACGCTGTGTCGAACAATATCGGTCAAATTGCGTGAGTGATTGATTTTAGCTGATGTTAATCGAATGCGGGACTCAATTCGATTTTAGATATATGAATGCAGAAAAGTACAACCTAGACAGGATATACTTTGGCGGATGCTTTATTAGAGGTGCGATGGACAGTCATGATGACCCAGATTACGATATTGATTCAACTGCAGGACATGCGGCGACTATCACGACACTTTCGTATGCTATCCGCTTCTGGAGTAAGGGTACGAAGCGGGCATTGTTCCTGCGACATGAAGGATTTTTGTGGGTTCCATTCCTCGTCTCCGGAGCGAAGCCGCAGACTGACAGAATGGCAACAGGGGTGCCATCGGCGCTTGGATTCGCAATATCGATGCGACTGAAGAACACTAACGACCATGTGGATTTATTTTATGGATGTAAATTAGTATTCTACGTGTTAGTATGGATAATTCTTACGGCTGGGTAAATGAACTTGGGCCGCGTTACCGCCACCAGTGGAAACACATGATCGTACGATGACGAGGGTGAGACTGACATGATACAGATCAATCTACGCTATATCAATGTCCCACAAACCAAAATCATACCAAAATTAAATCCAGTATTTTACTTGGGATGGGCTCATGCAAGAAATGCATAGGCGACTGCATTCCCCTGCAGTGGATAGACAAAAACCGAGTTCATGTCTTACCTTGAGTCGGCTGTGAGATCGGCAGCACAAGGCACACCGGATCTGATAAAGTGATTCATCATGAAAGACTTTTTTGTAAAGAGACGTGGGAAAGCTGGAAGGTAAAGTGCTATGGTTTTGCAAGTTTGTAATACCCCTCATATCTCCTGGTCTCCCTTGTACCGGTTCTGACCAAACTTATCGCTCTCCTTTACTTCCCCATGTCCGATCTCCCTCTCTCAGATGTCCCCAAGGACAAGCAGAAGAAACCGAGGCATCGGCACTCTCCTGCTCAGCTCGCTGCTTTAAACGAGCTTTTCGACGAAAATGAGCATCCAGCCCTCGATTTACGCACTTGTTTAGCAGAGCGCCTTGGGATGTAAGTTGTATCATTTATCTCAATTATGTGGTCGTACCATCTAATCACCTTTCATATTTTTTTCACTTAGGGAAACAAAGACAGTTAATGCCTGGTTTCAGAATAAAAGGGCTTCGTCAAAGAAAAGGACCAGAGGTGTTCCATATACTATTCCTCCTATAAATTCTTCCACCACTGCCTCTACCTCCAACAATTCAACCCGTCACCCATCCGAGTTCGACGACTACCTAGACGACGACTATTCTTTTATAGACCAAATTCCCTCCAGAGCTGCCTCTATCGCACCCCCAGATCACTCTAGGGCCCATTCTTCCTTCTTTGCAGGCAACCCTGATCATTCCCACCACCCTTCAGAGACAGATTCCATGCCTCGCCGAATGCGCATGCGTCCCTCCGTCGAGCAGACAGAGGAGCTCAGAAAGCTTTATAACATGACGCCCCACCCCACAACTGATCAGCGCCAAAATTTAGCAGACCGTATCGGAATGTACGTATTATTCTCTTCATCTGTCATGTCTATCCCCATTTATGTAATCCTTCTGTGTCAGGCGCTATCAGAGTGTTACCAATTGGTTTCAAAATCAACGCAGTCTTGCCAAAAAGAAAAAGGAAGACGAGGACGATGGTGGTCCCCCTTCTACATCGTCATCGACTGAGCACCATAACGAACCACGCACATATTCTGCTTTCCCCCCTCCTTCCAATCATCCATCACTTGGATTGCCTTTACCCCATTCCGGACATTCTTCGGCCCCAGTGTCTAGAACAAAACGATCACCTAGCATCTCCCCTTCGCTGGACAGCCGCTCACCTCGGAGATCATCCTCTCGCCACAGTACAACTCCGTACACGATGCCTACGACCTCATACTCAAGACCACGGCGGTCCCGCCCGGAGCCTTATCAACTAGACGCACTCAAAGATCTATTTAACAAGACTTCGACGCCCTCCATCGAGGAGCGTTCAGCTCTTGCATTGGAGATTGGAATGTAAGGATCTAATCTACCATTATGCGAAGTATTACTCATATATCTCTTCAGGGATGTTGGCAAGGTCACCAATTGGTTCAGGAATCTGCGCCAGACGGCACGGAAACGCGATAAGCGTCCTGGGAGTGCGGATGAGGAAGATGATGACATATTCCACGGACAACCCTACTCTGCATCGGCTTCTCGCTCCGGAACACCGTCATTCCGCTCTTACTCGTCATCATCGATGGAACTCGACGGAGATGATTACGACATGCAGGAGATTCACTCTGATATGGGCAGCGAGGATGAATTCCAGGAGGCAGTTACACCACCGCCAGAGCCTGCATCCGCACTCCCAGCGGCATCAACCGCTACCCCCGCCTCTTCATCCCATATCACAATCAGTGAACTGACTGTCTCCATCGACCCTGCCTCGTATGCAGAGCTAGAGAAGGTCTCTGCTATCCGGTATTCTGGGATCAAAATCGAGGATGCCTTATTGCTTCTCAGTTTTCACCAACACATCGTGCATTGAAATGAGTCGGCTTAAAATTTGAAATACTGTTGTGAGTCTCCTCTTATCGCATCGCCCTTGGTTGCATTCTCATAAACGAAGACAGAACGATCAAGACATCCAATACCGAGGAGAAACCCACTGAAAATTACAAACTTATCAATCGCACTATTATTTATTCAAACCTGCTGGCTTCATCATGATACACGGTCCCGTAATCGTTATCATCATCCCATTCACCTGCCCCCTTAAACGCTCATATATATCGACCTCCACTCACCCATTGTGATCGCTGTCCTTGTCGTTGGTTTAGCTCCCCGCTATGGCCAACGGCCACCACTTCTGCTCATGAAGTGGCACTTGAATCCGTCTGCATGTTTCCGACATTGTGACACCTTGAAACCAAAACCGAAATTTGTAGCCCCTCTCTCCCTTTACTTACCATTGCCACCACCTTGTACATGTACATTTTGTATGAGCATGGCCTATTTATGATAATTATCGTTTGATTCTGGCTTGACTCCGATGAGATGGGCATTCAGTACTACTCAGTCTAGACGTGATCGATCGACCATGGACCACTTTTGATCACTTACATTCACCTAGGACTATGGACTGTGCCGTTGCTTAAAAGCCTTTGGGATTTGTTGCTGGCGCCGAAGCTTATCAATTGGAACCTAATCGAGGGCCATATACCTTCTACTGGCAGTGCAAGGTCTGACTCTTATTCGGCGCATCAAGATGGATCTGAGAAAAGGCCGTAAAACCTTAAGCTGTAATCGAAGCAACATTTGATTCGACTTCTCCAACCTATTGCAAGAGGGTTTTATAATCTATCGAATTGACATGGATGAAAAGGGTTTTGGTTGTGAGTACCATTGGTATGCTTCGCTCAAGGAACGCTCACTGAAACTATATATTTAAAATCAAACAGCCCATCACTCGTCGCACGACGATCCTTCGACAAAGATATGGTCTTCATATATATCTAGAGCTGAGAAGCACAACCGGGACCTCGCACGGAGCTGGAAGGGTGACATGGATGCTATTCTCATCTTCGTATGTGCACTTTGTACTGTGCGGGCTGTCTTGACGATATGATTTATCGTCGTCTCAGGCTGGTCTCTTTTCCGCCAGCGTGACGGCTTTTATCATTGAGAGTTATAAAACTCTTTCCCCCGCACCGGAGGATACCACGAACGCGCTCCTAGCCCAAATTTCCCGGCAGCTTACAGTCATGTCAAATACATCAGTAGAGTTTCCAATGGACAGCATTTCAGCCGAATTCGCCCCTCCTACTTCAGCTTTGATTTGCAACATCCTTTGGTTCCTCAGTCTAGGCTTCAGCCTAGCATCCGCCCTCTCAGCGACCCTAGTGGAACAATGGGTTCGGAACTACTTACAGGCTGCCGAGAGTTATCCAACCCCTCATGAGCGTGCTCGAATTTTCGCTTACTTGTACCAAGGCCTTGAGAAATTCAAGATGGCGGCCCTCGTCGAAGCTATCCCCATGCTTCTCCATATATCCCTCCTACTATTCTTCGCGGGCCTGGTCCAGTTTCTGCGCCCCGTGAACATGGTGCTGAGCTACCTCACGCTCGCAATACTCATTATTTGTTTAATGCTGTACGCACTGGCGACTATCATTCCGGTTTTCCGTCGCGATTGTCCCTACCAGACACCGCTGTCGGGTATGTGGTGGAAGATCATGAAACCTTTGCGAATGCTGCGACATCGCGAGTCGAGGAATCATAATCACATCCTTTACTCGTGTAGCATGGAGCAAGCCCGCGAGACACATGCCATTTCTATATCACCAGAGCGGGACCAACGCGACTTCAAGGCGATGTCATGGGCACTCGAGAATATGCGTCATGATTCCGAGTTTGAAGCCTTTGTTGAAGTCATCCCTCGGGCAGTCTCAGGATTCGACTATAGCGCCAAGCTGCTCCTCCATAGACTACTCTTCCACCAAAATCTTGCTGTCAGACTAGGCCATCGCATTCCACGCCTTCTAGTCTCTTGTAGAGGTGTGGTCCTCGACCCCGCCATCGTCCAAAAGCGTGCTGCAACCTGCCTTGCAGCCATTTGGTCCTTGACCATGATGGCTGTGCATACTAACAGCTTGGACTCCTCACCCGTTTCGTGCCGCGAAGCACTTCGATTTGACGAATTCACGTTGCGCGATATACGCATGGTCACAGCAGAAATCCCAAGCATCGAGGATGTCGGCGTATCTGCAATGACGGTCGTTGCGCGAGGACTTATCGACATGTACATTGATCAGGCGATAAACCTTGAACTTCGGTTGAAAGAGATTATGGATACGGTGGTCATAAGTAATGTCGTCGTCGAAGGAAAAAATACGATATGTCATGATGCACGCTCTGAGCCAAGAATCTTGATCAGAATTCACCGGACAATGGAATCTCTCGGGAAAGTTCTGCGGTCTGGTCAAGCAATAGCCTTCCCCGATACCTTCGTCTTATTTTCGGCCGCTTTTGCAGATATATCGAGGCTTGTTAGGCTCATTTTTTCTCCTTCGCAGGATACAGATCTTGGAGATCTTGCTACACATACGCTAAAATTTCTGCGCCTTTTCCAGGTCCAGTTGAACCAATCCGGGTTTTCCCTTGCAGTGGACTACGCAGCACACTTCCTTGCTCGCCGCGCACTACCATACGAGGCTTTCAACACCTTCCGGCGTATATTTCTAAATATCAACTTCGAGCTTCCTTTGAACGTCGAATCACAGACCCGGTTCGTTTCCTATCTCGACGACGCTCTAGAGTTGGACTCGGAAGGCGGGACGCGCCTGCCTCAAAGCATTATCAACATCATCCTTGGGTTAACCCGTGCTCTGCGGGACCCGACTTGTGCACTCAAAGCGAAGACGATCATCAAGCGGCGCATGCAGTTCTTCATAAGTCGGGAAGAAGCGCAGAATGCACTCTCGTTTCTTAGTGCAGCTCTGCCACGACCGGCGCCAATGTTAGACCTTTTTTCAGGACATTTATACTCGAACGTCAAGCTCGATAAGCCACCTCTTCACGTCCACGAGCTAGCAACTGTTGACAAACCACACCCGATGCCACCTAGGCGACACGAGACTGTATAATCTGGTTCCCAGAAACCCCTTTGATATCCAACTCCTACGACGCGGCCGAGAGACTCTCGGATCGATCGATCGGGATATAATTTTGGGGTTTTTTTTTGGCAACACCACATTTGAATCCAAAGGCTGACATTAAGATCCGGGAGCTCTCTTATTGGGTTAACTGTGTTTCGATCAAGACGGAGTAATGAAAAGCTCATGACCAAACAGCTTTCCTGTAATCCTTCGAACGGGGAGGGGTCTCATTATGGAGGCCAAAACGTCGCGTGATGTTGGTTGGCTGACTCGACAAGTAGGGCTGGGGGCTGTGAAGTGCCATTGATTTCACAAAGGGGCTAGTTCTGACATTTAATCAATACCTGTCTTCTAATCGATAAAGACTTCTATTTAGACATGTCTATTACCTGCCAGAAGAGAAGAGCGCTCTCGGCCCTCACCACATCGAGCGTATTGTTAGAATTCCAAGTCAAATGCCAATCGCGCACAACGTAAGGCACTATACATGTTTAATTGTTTGATACCAACTCCTGATAAAATATGGAGGCTCGGATCTACTGTCAAGCCCACATACATACTCTGTGTACATCGCCCATGTAGCCTTTGTCAAATATGCCACCTAGCGGCAGCTCACCCTGTCTAGAAATGACAAATTCAGGTAAGCATCTCGAAGGCACCATCCAGCTGACATGGTACCGATATCTTACTCTCGTACATACTGCACTGCATAATCAGATCTGCTCGGATGGGACTCGAAGATTCTAGTACCGTAGCTACGACATTGAATTATCTCATGAGCATGATCCATGTTCCGTTATCGAAGGCACTCGTTTTTTCTCGCAGAAACCGAAAAGCATCGAGGTCTGCCAACCATGGCAGTCGTCGATATTAAAGAAAATCCTTGAAGGGATACGATCACACTATATTAGATAAAACACGTCTTCTAGCAACGCACACAAGGTCACAGGAGCCTACGGAAAAATGTAGTGGGGGTCGACCCGATGACATTATAATACCTGGGCATGCATTACGGAATAACTGCTCGAGCAAGGACGGAGGTGGGCAAGTACAATAAGTAACAAGTGTCGTGTCTATGGCGGGGCGTGTCTAATAACTGCCGGCTCACCACGTCCGGGATATGGCGGTCTCCGCGAGGGCGTCGAGCGCAGTCTTCGGATCGCTGTCCGGCAGCAGCTGGAGCACCTCGCGCGCGGCGTCGGCGTAGGACTGTGCGAGCCGCCGTGTGCGCTCGACGCCGTCTGATCTAGAAACAAAGTCTACGGCCTGTGGTGTGCCGCTATCAGTATTGCACGCAAGGAGACGAGGAGAGGAGGAAGCACGTACGCGCTCAATATCGCCGTCGCCTGCGAGATTCCGCTGGATGAGCGACTGTAGCTCCGGGTGTTGCTCTCCCGCAAAGAGGACAGGCCCAGTCACGAGTCCCGGCGCGAGGTTCTCATACTCTATGGTATCTTCTATAAGCTATTCGGGAGACATTCAGAGAGAGTTCCAAGGGCCCAGACGGCAGCGCAGAAACCCACCTGGTACGCGATGCCCAAATTCCGGCCATACGCATACGCGACATCCTTCCAGACCTCGCCCTCGCGACACCCACCGAGGACGACCGCCGCGCGCGCCGACTTGGACATGAGGCTCGCGGTCTTGAGGTACGTCTTGCGGAGGTACACGTCCCAAGCGTCGGCGAGGGTGTGCGGAGGCCCCGTCTGGCCGAGCTGCACGCCCTGGCCGCGGAGCATCTCGCCCTCTGCGAGGTTCGAGATGACGCCCGCAACGAGCTCGACGACCTCGCTCTCGCCGAGCCGCGAGAGGGCGGCGCTCGCGCGGCCGAGGAGGAAGTCGCCTGCGAGGATGGAGAGCTTGTTCCCGAAGCCCTCGGGCTCTGGCTCTGGCTCTTGTGCGGCCGGGGTGGGTAGGCCGTCATGCACGTCGTCGTGGAGGACTGACGCAATGTGGATCATCTCGACTATTTGTGCGAGGCGGAGCTGTACAGGAAGGAGGCGGGGGATGCTCTGGGGGGCGGCAGAGGACGGGGGGAGTGGTGGGGGCGTGTAGAGGCCGGGAGGACGCAGCTCAAAGACAGAGGCAAACGATGCGGTGTTGTTGGGCATGCTAGGATGCCAGTTGTTGAGCACGTCGGGCAGCTTGAGCGGGCGGTCTAGTTCCTCCGAGAGCCCCGTCTGTGCCTCACGCTGTGCGGCCCACGCCTTTTGTGCCCAGTGTGTCCCCAGCCCGTTGGTCGCATGTGAGAAGAGGAGGACGAGAAGCGAGCGCATCTGCTGGGACGGCTGCAGGAAGTAGTACCGCGCGATGTCGCTGAGGCCTGGGTGCGCAGAGCCCACGAGGCCGAGGAGACTGGCTCTCAGCTGGGAGAGCTCTGGTGCGACGAGCGCATACGGGTCCGTTTGTTTTTGCGGGGGCGGTTGTGTGTCGATTTCGATTGGGAAAGGCTGGGGTCGGCGATGGGGAACGGCTTGTGCTTGGGCTTGTGCTTGGGCGCTGTATGACCGGCATGTGTGTCGCGCGGCGAGGGCTCTATGGAGAAAGGCACCTGGACATCGGGGCATGGCGCTCGACGTCGCGCCAGACGTCAGCGGGGAGCGAATAGCGTAGTTGACGGAAGAGTTTTGGAGCTGACGCGACCTATTCCCGCGTTCACACACGATGGATACACTCTCTAATTAGCTGTTGTACAGTCACAATTGTCTAGTCTAGTCGATATATCAGAGCAACAGATTGTAGGTACCCGTAGGAATCCCAGAAGAAGAAAAAACATGGGTGAATAAAAATAAGAGGGTCGAATCAGAGCGAGAGTCCCCTCAGGCTCTCTCATAGGGCATCCCAATATTTTTAAGGGCTACGAACGCGGTGGTGGAGACGTCGTCGCGGACGTCGGCAGCGCAGGGCGTGGCACGGCGAGGTACTCCCTGAACTTGCCCAAGGGTTTAGCCAGATGGCACGCGAGGACCTTGCCCTGGACGACGCATGAGCAACACACCCGCCCCTGCAGAAACCGATCCACGCACCTTGCTCTGCAGCGCCTCCCACTCCACCGCCGACGTCGCGTTCAGCGCCAGCAGCATCAGCGGCTCGCGCTGCTTCTCCTTCTCCTCTGCGTCCGTCGGCGCTACTTGTTGCGACGAGGGCGAAACGGGGCGCTCGTCGACGGGGACAACCAGTATCCGTCCGAGCTGCGGCCCTGCGATTTAGCTTGAATATCCCCGGTCCACCGGGCAACGCACCTCGCTGTCGACCATGCTAAACTCCTCGTCCTTGGTTTCCTGCCATATCTCCATCGCCAGTCCCACCACAACGCGTATCTCGTCCTTCGGTCGGTGCGGGTCCGAGGCCACCGAAACAAGCTGCCCCGTCGGCGTCAGCAGGATGGCCGTGTGCAGGTGTGGCAGCGTCAGGACCTGCGAGAGCAGATTGTGCAGCGCAGAGAGGACGAGCATGGCGGGCTGAGCGCGAGAACAGAGCGAGCAAATTCATTCCCTCGGCTCACTACCGATCACTGAAACCCTGACGTCAAGCCTACAATTCAATTTTACTACTGCCAAGACTGGGAAAGACGATATAAAGATAACGGACGGTCAGCACATTGTACAAAAAACAGGACGTGAGTAGAGTATAGATTTTATACACGAAGAGCAATCGTCTTGCGCAAGTTTTTTTGGTATGGTTAGAACATAAAGTAATCATCCACCCATCTCAGTCTTCCTTTACTGTTTTGCCGCAGCTTGCGATTGCTGCAACGCATGATTGAGTTTCGGGGGGGAAAAGAGACAACACCACCACTTACAAGAAAGCTCATCAGCTGTTGGTACTGAGCATGCGCCGCTGGGTTAGACCCCATGGGCGGCGCTGGTGGCACCGAGCCGTTCATCATCTGCGGTGGAGGCATTCCATACCCTGTGGGCTGCGGCTGCGGGGGCCGCTGCTGCTGCGCATTTTGCAGTAGCGCCAGGATGTTGGGTGGAAGCCCATTTAGTGTCTGCGCAGCCCCTGGTACAGCAGGCGGTGGGCCAGGCTGTGGTGTTGACGATTGTGATGGTCCATTACTGTACGGGTTGTGTGGTGGGGGAGCCCCGGGGTACGGAGGGGTAGGCCCGTAGTAGCCATTGGGTGTAGGCTGCATTGGGGGCATCCCGGGCATTCCCGCAGGCGGCATTCCTGCAGGTGCTGCCGGAGGTGCTCCAGATTGAGGTTGCTTCAAAGCTGCCAGTAGCTGCGCAGAGAATGTAAATGACTTTCATAACAGCAACGACCAACCAATAACATACCTGTTGGACCTTCCGAGCCTGCTCAAGGCGATCATCAGGTGCCTGACAGAAAAACATTTTAACCCGTAATGAATGCCAAAATGAGGGAATAACGTACTGCTGCTGCTGCTGCTGCTGGAGGGGCTTGCGGAGGAGGGTGGGGATGCGCGGGAGGGGGGGCACCATACCCGCCGCCAGGGGGTCCGTAGTTTTCGGCCGGGGGAGGTCCAGAGTTACCATATCCACCACCTCCGCCACGGTCATAGCGGTCATTGTACCCGCCTCCCCGACCTCCACGGTGTCCATGATCATCATCATGTTGTCGACCACCTCTTCCCCCTGAACCACCACCACGGTTGAAACGTCCATAGTCGTTGCCGCCATTGAAGCCTCTGTCCCGGTCTTCATCAAAACCACCGCGCCCGCGCCCTCGGCCACCTCGACCGCGACCGCGACCTCCTCCTCGGCCTTGGAAGCCTTCGTTGTTCCAGTCGCCACGCTCACTGTATTTTTTTCAGTAATTTTTTCAGCTACAAAGGCTTTCTTTCTCACCGAGGTTGGCCTTGTGGTGCATCATTGGGGTCCCACGCTAGGACAATATCCATTACACCGTCTTGCAGGCCCTGGTGGCGCAGACGGTCGAATGCTTCTTCGCATGCCTGTAGCGTGTGATGAGAATACCTCTGAAATAGCAAGCCATCTCAACTCTCACCCTTGTATCGTAAAATTCCACATATTTTGAGCTGTGAAATATTTTATTACTGATGATTTGGCTAAAAGACGCGCACAAGACGTACTCGTCACGATCACCGACAGATCGGACACCTTTTACATCTCCAAACTGCTGGAACTTGCGTCGTACTTCGTTGTCATCGAGAGGTGCACCCGATGCAGAATTGCGGAGGGTGACCTGCAGGGTTCCTTGTAGTTGCTGTGGGCGCAAATCAGTCCCCTCCCGCGCGGCGAGTGTTCAGGCAATGAAAGGGCACCTGATTCTTATCACGGTCATTCCCTCGGGCATGGTCATCACGTGGAAGAGAATAATGGACATCAATCTGAACGGATTCGGGAACAATGGTCAGCGATACGCGAGTGCGTATATAAGTATGTACAGTGCTTACGGGACGACCACTTATTTCAGACCCCTGTAGTTTTTCGCGGGCTCGTTCTGCTGCACGGAGATCGAACTGTGGGCGCAATATCAATGTCTCATATCAGTCCACGATCACGCTTCACGCACGTATGTCACGAAGACCATGCCGCGTGTTGATATCAGGTCAAAGAAGGTCTTGATCTCGCCATGTTCCTCAAACTGTGCTCGAACATCATCACTGTTGGTTTCATACTAAAGACAGACATCAAGTCAGTACAGGTGCGTGCCGCCAAAGAAGTAGGTAAAGGGTTGGAGGCTAAAAATGATGCTGATCGCGTTCGAAACTTAGATGGTCACTTGCCTTGATGTTGCGAATAAACAGGGTCCTGCATGGGCGTTCACGTTGAATGCGTTGCTCAATGATTGAGTCGTGGACTTTATCGTCCCTCTCCTTACGCACGGGGCGTCGGGGACCGCCACCTCGATTATAACCTTCGTCGCTGTCGAAGCTTGCACCTGCACCGTCTAGCACGGAACGAACATTCAAGTAAGAAACTTCACCACGCGAACAGGATTGAACAAAGAAGACATAGCAGGTAAAGCACGGAGGCAGACATGACCTCAGAACACATGACTTCCTCAAGGCGCTGGCTGACTCTGACTGCATGCGCGCACTCATAAAGTTCCAACAAGTCCAAGAATAGCAAAGTGGCTCTCGCTAAGGATAGCTTAAGCTGACTCTCGAATCCAGTGCGTGAAGTACTGGTTGTCATTCTCTGCGTGCCTTAACTCAAGCTAGCTGACGCTGGCCGGCTGTTCGTCCCTCCGAAAATTGTCGACTGAGTCTCAAGTTTCAAGCGCACCTTCGATTTTAACATAATCCTGATTATAGGCCGCAGCGTGGGGTGGCGCAAATGAGGCAGTAGGGGGTGAGGCACCATAATTGTTGTAGAAAGAATTTTGTTGTGTGGGAGCCTGAGCTCCATAATTACTGTAGGGATCGCTTTGCGAGTGGCCTTGGTCATACGGGTCGTGATGGCTCATATTTCCGTCGAAACTGCCATAACTTCCTCCTCGCCCACGGCCAAAGCCTCTGCCACGGCTTGGTGGGCCGCCACGATCAGCAAAGCGGTGTGACCTGTCGGGGCCAGGACCAGAGGGGGAGCCACCACGTCGGGCGGGCGCACTTTCGAAACCTGGGCCATAGGGATGATGACGATTCATTGCTTTTTCTCTAAGGGATTCTAGATGTCTGATGTTGTAACGACGTTTCAGAAAACGTGAGTCTTAGTGAATTGGTCGGAGGGGATGCAAGGAACCAGAGAGGCGATGGAGAGAGAGAGATACAGGGAAAAACGGGGCAAGCAGCTTAACACTTAAGTAGCACTCAAAGGGCGCAGACTGCGATATGGATAAGAGTGGCGGCGTTGATGGTGGTTGGAACGAAGGGTCTGTGGCTGTGGAAGACAACAGAAAATCCTTTTCGGGAGATGCCGCGTGGTCCCACAGACCCATCCGCTTGAGCTGCGGTAGCTATCACCACCTCCACTACCATGTCCAAGCAATTCCAGTTCAAACTCGTTCTACTCGGTAATTATCCATTCTCAAGGTCAAGTCCAGTAATTAATTACTCTTTCACCAGGCGAGTCGGCAGTTGGAAAGTCCAGGTCGGTGCCATCGTGTCTTGGAAACGTTGCATCTCATAGTCTCTAGTCTAGTCCTGAGATTTGTCAAGGACCAGTTCGATGACTACCGGGAGAGCACCATCGGTGGTACGTTTCTCTATTCATTGTCATTCCACACTTAACACCCCGACGCGCAGCTGCTTTCTTGACACAGACCGTTACGCTAGAGGATCAGACAACTGTGAAATTTGAGATTTGGTGCGTCCACTACTATCTACCTTGATTTACCACTACATCTTTACTCCCGCCGTAGGGATACCGCTGGTCAAGAACGATACAAGGTATGCACATCTACCCCTCACAACTACTGCTGTGCTGACGCCATTAATCATGTGCATTAGTCACTTGTACGTAGTCCCACTTTCCACAACGTCCCATTGCACCCCCCCCTCATGACTTTATAATCCAGGCACCAATGTACTACCGAAACGCAAACTGCGCCGTGGTCGTCTACGATATTACACAAACCGCATCGCTCGAGAAGGCCCGCACATGGATTCGCGAGCTTCAACGTCAAGCTGATCCCTCAATAATTATCGCTCTCTGCGGTAACAAGTCCGATCTCTCCGCCCGCCGGCAAGTCTCCGAAGAAGAGGCGAAGAAGTACGCTGACGAGGAGGGTCTGATGTGGACTGAAACGAGCGCGAAGACCGGCGAGGGCGTCACAGAGATATTCACAGCCATTGGTCAGTCCCTATACCAATCCCAGCAAGCCCGTCGTGCTGAACAATTGCCACAGCCAAGAAACTCCCGCTGACAGCACCGCCATCAGCGCGGGCCGGCGGCGCAGCACGCACAACAGGAGGAGCAAGATCAGGCGTTGATCTCAATAGGCAGTCAGCCAACGCGCAGGGCCAGAATGACCCTTGTAATTGTTAAATTTGCATTCCGCGTTGCTACCCACTCTGGAATGTCCTCTTTCTCCATCCTTATACACCCGAGGGCTACCTCATATATGTTTACTTGTAGTGCATAGTTTCATCCATCGCTCTTTGCTCGGACCTTTGGGATATACATATTTCTTATACAACACATCAGATTTCCATCATGCATAGAAGTCCGCCAGCCCCCACTGAAGTCAAAAATCTACAACGACGTTCTATATTTAGGCATAAAGGTCGTAGCTATCGTTATACACTGCCGATGTCGGGACAAAAATACAACTATGCAGATGGAGGTGGTAACGTCAAAGCTATAGATAATGAGAGCCCTGGTGAGTTCAGGTGGGTATGTTCGAAATGATTTTCTAGTGTGCAAGTTTAGTCTGGAAACACATGTTGCGGTCCATCGTGGTGCTCAAAACCCTGCCGCCTCCAAACCCTTTCGAATATCCGCATGTGCAAGCTCCGACTGCTGCACCTCCTGGCTACGCATCCAGAACCAACTACTGTCCCTCGCAAATTCGTCCCCAAGATGGCGGCAAATGAACGACATCGTCGACTCGCTTTCTGCGATACCGTACGCCCGTGTCTGGTACCGCAGTATCGCAGACACCGTCTCGTACGAGCGCTGCCGCTGCAAGAAGCAGATGCGTTCCCCCTCGTCTGTGTAGTGGTCTTGTATGTGCACCAGGTCCGTCAGGTACATGATGATGAACGGTACACACGGCCCCTCAACAGCCTGCAGCAGGCTGCGGTATCCCGCAAACCCGCCCGTCGGTTCGTTGTACTTCAATAACGCATCTAGCGTGTTTTTTCGTGAGACATGTGCCCAGGTGAGGTGCAACCGGGAGATCACAGTGCTCGAGAGGCCGATGATTACAGCGCTCATCGATGCAAAGTTATTCATGAGTTTGCATTTCTGTGCTCCAAATTTTTGAGTTGAATTTATTCATTTGGAATATATCAGTGCTTACCTCGGCGACTTTTATCCAAAACTCGATCGTGGACGCACGCTTCCCAAGCCCATCGTGACTCAAGATGCTGACTTTGACCCACGACACAACCCTGTCGTGGGTGCCACAAAAGGTTGTGAGGTTGCTCTCCCCTGAAGCCTGCCGATTGCTATGTCCTAGACAATCTTGTGGTGTGACCCTGACGTAGCGCCTATATTCGAGCAATGTGAGCTGTTCAGCTACATCTATAGGATCGAGCTTGAGTAGGTCGTTTTTATGCGCCCTCGACTTTCGGGCTTTTGTCGGCGAGGCGGTGGGCGATATGCTGGGAATCGAAAATGTCTATAAAAATCTTCATCAGCCCCATAAATTCTCACAGGCTGTCGTGGATAATCGCACCAGACGCGATATCGTCTTCACCAACAGCCTCGCCATGGACGCTAGGGGGGGTTGGAGAATGAGACCAAGGAACTCAGTCAGACGCGATGCAATTTGGGGTTCCTGCTCTAACAGCCGATGGTCCTCTAACCACATCGTGAATATCATAAGGACGCGCCGTTGAGTGGCGATCAAGTGGCCCTTCCATTCCTCAAATTCCGCAGTGGCCAGGTCCTTAGGATGGTCCATTCGGTAAGTAGCGACCAACATCTCAAATAATACGTCCGCTGTCGTAAACGTGCGAAATGTCATGAGGAATATGTTACGGAACAGTGTCTCTTCTGCCATTTCTAAAGTGGGGTCAACCTAAGCGGTGTGCGAGAAAGAATTGCGAATTACACACTCTGGGTATCTAAAGGGGAGGCCTCGCACGTAAGCTTCTCGACTAATGCCTTGAGCGTCCCAAAGCGGACATTTCCGTCCGCATCCACTTCGAGCTGGTCCGAGTAGACGGGTTTTAGGTACCATGGCTCGGCTGGTCTGGGTATCGTGTCGGCTGGTGTCTTCATCCTTCCGGACTTGGTGCGCTTTATGAGCCCCCCGAGTGCGTTTTTTGAGAGAGTAAGGACCGCCTCCCCCGAGGCATTCTCTAGCAAGGGCCGGAGACGAGGTACCGAATAATTGTCTCGGCGCTTCGCGTTGGCGGCGGCAGCGGTCGTTATGGTGGATAGAGTTCCGGCTCGGTTGGGGGTCCCATGTGTGGTGTCCTCTTCCGCTGGGGAGAGGAATCTGTTGGAGTGGCTGTAATATGGAGAGGAATGAGGAGACTCTAGGTTTTTCGGATACTTCGCGTTCTGTTCGTATTGTTGGAGATATTGGAAAAGGAGACGATATGACGGATCTGAATCGTTTACAAGATCATGAGCCTTGGTGGAAACGTATATTTGGGGTGCACCAGCCTGCTAATGACCGTAGCAAGGATTCAGCAACGGAAGGTATAAAAAAAATAACCCAGCAGTGGACATACATCGATACGCTTGTAAACCCGCGGACTTGGTGGTGCGGGGGTGCCTGGCTCCGCTGGCTCGTACGGAGGGGGAACAGAATCGGTGGAGGCGGACGTGTACAACTGCTCAGCGTTGTACTCATAGCAGCGGAGGTCCTGCCTTGTATGCCGCAAGCGGTCGGCCGTCTCGTCGTCTATTGGTTCAACAAAAGCCTGGGGTATCCAACCGATCTGGTCATTTTCTGTACGGATAGCAGCCCACCAGCCACTCTCTTCCTGCTTGACAATGTCGAGGATCTCGTTACGTTGAAATGGGAGATGATCAGGGTCATCTGAGTGAAAGTCAAACATGCATAGGACGGAGCAGATGGTGGAGGCATTGAAGGCTATGGCGGTAGACTCGACGCTGTTACGTGCAGTGGACGAGGAGGGAGAGCCTGGGGTTGAATGGGGGGAGATGCGGATTTCTGACCTGTAAGTGAAGGGATCGATGTGGAGGTGAAGGGATTGGCGGTGTGTAGAGGATGGGCCGCGAGCATGGGCAGCCATGGGCGAAAGGAGAGTCTTCGAGCCGACAAAAGATGCAGCGTGTTCCAAGTAAAGCGTTCAGGTTCTTGTTTGACATTGCATCAATACCTTCATTCCGCATGTTCCATTCCTCCTCCCAGCTCTGCACCGATTCTCCGCTTCATAATGCTGTCCTAGTATGTAATAACGCCGTGATGCTGCACCAGAGCCCCCAGAGTTGGCATCGTGACTCGGAGAGCCTCGGACACCGCTTTATCTACGCTGCTTTCGGGCATTGTGCTTGGAAGATATATTTGGAGAGCAACAAAACCGTAGAATGCGCGCGACGAGTTGCCGTCGCCAATTTCAAATAAACCCAGTCTCATAAATTCAGGTCCAAGATGTCTGTACCTCGAGGAACACATCGACCGCTTTACCCATGAGAGTGCGGCGGGCCTTGGACTAGCCTTGGCCAATGTATTTTCAGCAGTGCCCCACCTCCGTTGCCACGCGAAGACGGAACAAGGGTGATTTGATCGCAAGGCTGTTGATGTGACTGCCCTCGTCACACCCAAATTATTCCGTCCCACAAGTTCACTCATGGCGTCCATTCTCTCGTCGAGGACTCTTCTTAACACCCAGTGGCGCAATGCTGCTCGCTCACTCTCCACTGCGTCCCACACTCCCGCCCCTTCCACTTCTACCACACCTCCAGCAGAGTCAGAGCCTTTGACGCACTACAAAATCACCCTGCGTCGCTCCGCGATATCCCTCGGCGACAAAATCAAGGGTACCCTCATTTCACTCGGGATTCATCGCCGTATGCAAACCGTATACCACCGCCACACCCCCGAGACAGCCGGAAAGATTCTCCGCGTCAAGGAGCTCGTCGAGGTTCACAACGTGCCCACTTCTCAGGTCAGGACAAATCGCGAACAAAGGTTGGAGCGCATGGCGACGCGTGGATACAAGGTCCTAGGAAACAGGAAAGATGCATTCATGAATGTCGGTCGGTGGTAGAGCCACGAGAGAGGTCAGTTACCACATATGCATCCTCTGGTTTCCTTGCTGACGAAGTACATTCCACAAGATGAAACCAGTTACTTGCCGTCTTCCACTACTAATCAAATATACATCCATTTAAACGACATGAAAATCAGTATTGCTACCGAGCCCGGGTCCTGATCCTGGAGCTTTACAAGGAGTCATACTTTAAAATCTCATGTCAGGCTAGATATGTTTAACCTAAAATCGTAAAATTTTCCTGCTACGGAATATCCATGCCACCCAACACAACCCAAAAGTATACGTGCCCAGAATAGCCATCGCCGGAGAGTCCGACATGTACATGGTCGAGAAGCTGAGGTTTATCATCCCTGTCGCCAAATTCGCCTGGAGGATATCTTAGCAAACAGATAGACAAGGACCAATGGCAAAAGTACCACAAGGAACAGCAATAGGCCGTTCTTATTGATGGCCTCGAGCAGTGGAGGCGCGCTCTGCATCTGTTGGCGCCTATCTGGGTGATCCATGGACATCTCCACAGGCACCTTGAGCTTCGACTTTTGAGAGTACACAGACCGTGACGAGAAGAAGCACATGTCAAGCAGGATATATCCCAATATGAAGCTTGTGTTGAACGCCGCAACCCAAAATATGTACGGCACATTCACCTGTGCTTGAAGTCAATCTCAGGGCGATGTAAAATAAAGGACGAAACGCACCATCCTACGCGACACGTCCTCACCGCCGATACCAAATAACCTCGAGACGCCGAGCAGCGTCCACCAGATCATAGTATACGAGCACAGTTCAATCGCAGTGTGGTCATTCTCACGCGGCCCACCGAGTGCGATGCGCTTCTCGTTGACGTTCGCGGCGTTGCCGGCATTGCTGTTTCGGCGTGGCCGAGCGTGGTTTTTGAGGCTTCTACTGAAATACTTTGGTGATGAAGGCAGAATGATGGTCCCAGCTGACAGGCCGAGGAGGTGGATGGCAAAGTAGCCTGGTGTTACATGATGAGCGACGGTCTTACGCGGAGTAAAGCACACGTACCTAGTAGGGAAAATATCCCTTCTTTGTTTGCGCTGATCGGTCCTGTTCGGGGGGCGTTCAGTACAAAGTCCATCCCGAAAGATGATAATATTATATGTTGGGCTAAGTCACAGGGCGTCGATTAGGTTTGCGTGTATTGTGGCCTTGGGAAGGAGACGTACTCAATGTTACGCCAACACCAAGCAGAGCAATCGGGATACTCTTGATGAAGGGGTGAATGGCAACTTCAAAAATGGGCAGGAGCGCCAATGTAATGAAGAAGTTCCAATGAGTACCATACTCTGATTCGTGTTCCTAATCTCCTGATAAGCTTGTCAATATCACTATATTGGGAGAAAATGTAACTCTACAGGATATTCTGTCCCTTTTACTAGCAGGACGCGTACTAGTCCAATGAGGATCACAGGTAGAGATTTTCTAGCCGTTGAAAGTATCTTGGATATTGCCGGGGCCGACAGGTACGCCGGATTTTTGAGAATTGGGATTGCGGACACCAGGCCCTGCGAGAATACAAAAGATCCGACACCGAGATCCATCTTAAAGCAAAGAAAAGCGGTGCGCCAGGTCAAAATGTATTTTCGCGTTACATGAAAGTGGTGGATGTACCAGCGACACACCGAACGATTCGCACTTGGCGAGCGCGCGAGGGAATACAGGGAAGTCGACTGCAAGGATGGCGAGGATCGTCATGAGTAGCATGTGTGCTCTATATACAGTTACAGATGGTAGCGGTGGGATTGGTGACGGTGGTGACGGGGCACGCCGAGAGGTTGGGGAATTGGGAATGGGGAGTGGTGACTCCAGTTGCTGCCGCGGAATAAGGAGGATGAGCGCCGTTGCAACCAGCAGGAGAAATGAGAGAAATCCCGGAGAGTTGGCGAAAACCGTCATAGCTAAGAGTAAGGGAAGGACAAGAAGTGTATACGCTGCCGGCAGCTGAATGGTCCAGGAGATGCGAGATCTAATCGCTGAATAAAGCGCTACAGAGCACTACATGCAGGTTGGTATATTTCTAGAGGAACAAAACAGAACATACCAAGGCAACCGATGAAATTAGATTGACATGAAGTACTGTAGAACCAGTCAGGTCAGATACCCAGTCCTCTTTAGCCTTTTTATATCCTGAACCCATGGAAAGCGACCTGTATGAGAATATGACCGAGTGGCGGGATATTTTAGACGTTGTAAGTTGGAAAACCCATCCGGGTTGCGGGCAAATCAAGCCCAAATCCGACCATACATTATGCACAGACTCCGGGCTAACCGAGTCCATCGAACGGACGTCGACCTTAACCAGCATCAGTGAATACTTGAGTACTTATCCTTTGCTAGCCTCAGCCGCGGGTCTTCGGGTACCACATAAGTGTACTGCATGAGAGCACGAAGGAGTCCCTCTCGGATCTAATCTCCTCCCGCTCGAACCTCAGGATATTCAATCAGTTTTTGCCTCTAGAGCTCCATTCAATGGCAATAGCCCCCACCTGCTTGTCCTTCAGGTGGCTCGCCCAACCTCTTCTCTTCAATGTCATACACATGTTTCCCTTCCTTGCTTTCAACGCTGAACGTCAAAATTTGTGTCCGCGCAAGTACCTTGATCATACTGCACAGCGACTGGAATTCTACACATCCCTCCAGCAGTCAAGCACTATTAGAAGCCGCCTTATCCGTGAGCACTAAGCTTTTTTCCTGCTACAAAGGTCACCTCGACCCCGAATCAATTGTTGACAACTTGAAAGTCTTCCCCTTCTTACGTAACCTGGGGAAGCTCTCATGACTTCGTATTGACCTTGGTGCGAGATGCTGGGACATCATTGAACATTGACCATTATCCTACGTCATTTTTATCTGGGCCAGTGGGGTGGCAAATTCGCACGTTTCTATACACGAAGAGCTGTCTCCACACAAGGGCTCGCAGTCTTACCCCGTCCAAATCATAAAGTTCAACATATTCCAGTTCGCCGGAAAGACACTTGCATACGCCTCCTCGCCACCATGGCGTGAACTGGTGTTTCCTTTGACCTCCTCCGACTCACTTTATCGGCAATGGCGTCCTCGCTATTCATGATGCAGCGTCCTGCCTTCAAAGAGCTTATGATATTCAAAGCCACTGAAGAGGGTGATAGTAAGGTTGATGTCGAACATCTTCGACGCTCGAAATCGAATGCACTTCCCTCCGTTTCGATCCATGAGGGCCACTCGCATTTCTATTGTCCTTGATAATGGGTCGGCCGCCTCGGAAGACTTCTATTTCTAGATGAACCAACTGTCGGCTGAGAATCTTCCCTGCTCATTCAAATTTTACGTTGCCTCTTTTTGTTTTATGATGCACTCGATGTTCTACGCATTTCGGTATCTTATATCCCTGAAGACGTTTTTTTTCGTAATGTATCTATTACTCTATTACGGCATCTCAAATCTTTGGAAATTGTATCGGCGGATAACATCTCCACCGACCATCGCTCACTCCCAATTGCCCTTGAACGACCCTCCGACAGTTCCCTGGTCACGGTGTATGTCCACGATTTATTATGGTAATTTTTCTTTGCTCAATCTTTAATACTTGCAGCTCCTTTATATTACCTTATCTGGTATCCAATTCCCCAGAGGGCTATAGACCCTGTGCATTTTTACCAAGCTTGATGAGAATGAGAACACACCGAATTTATTGCTCCAACACACCAAAACCATCCAAAGTTGAGATCGGGTATAGGACTCACATGTACATCGCACGGTGGACACTGGAGTCGCCTGGTCGGGATTTTGCTGGACGCGAATCTAGCTCGGGAGGCCATTTTTCCATGAACACAGGCGTAAAATATTGTTTCCTGATGCGCAGCGCACGATATCGGAAACGGGTGGAAATTGGAAAGGACGGGAATTTCACTCCTAATGTGGCTGCGCCACCTCGTATGCAGCTATTTTTAACTTCGCCTGGATTCTGTGTGAGATTAATGCAGGTAGAACAATTAATCTGATTTTTCATCTATATCAACAGCAATATTCGATCTTCCATTGGATAGCTTCGACGCTCTGGGGGCTATCATATCGCCGTGACCCGAGGTAGGCGTTACCTACGATGACGTCGATAACATGTTGCACTACTCGAGGTTGACTGATGCAGTACACGCGTCGTCCTTCTCTACCATGAACACCCTAACGACCCATTCTCGAGCTCTTTTCTTTAAAAATCTTTACTACTCTCGTGCCAGGGACCATTCTGGTTTTGGTTTTGGTCTCCAACGTGTTATATCCATGCATGGCAATTCTTATCCCAAAATATTCCCACCCCGTGCCCCTCGCTTTCTTTCCACATCTATAGACAACGTCAATGTCGGGCACTCCAAGTTTCTCTCGGAAGCATCCCCCTCATCAAAATGGAGAGAACCCGAAGAGGCTGGGGATGAGTTTTCAGCCTCGTTTGACGACATCGAGGAAGGCCAAGGTAAGTAAGGCGACTGGCCAGACCCTGATGTTACTTGAATATTTCTCCTTTTCATGTACCAGGCAAGGTGTTACCGACGTCTTCGCGCTTATTCAAACTTGTGATATCCCTGGGTGCACTGTCTTCTCCCGCGAATCAACGCGACAAGCCTGGTCCACACGATTCTGTTTTCAAACCTACGCCACCAACGATAATATTGCTCCATCCATCCCAGCCACTATCTCACGTCGGAAGGCTCATTTCAGCCTCCCTTTCCCCTGCAGTCCCAGTGGTTTCTTTCAGGACGACGTCTTCTGGTGGTCGTATATACCAATGGTCAGATTCAACGGACATTGGGGATTTCATCAAAGACGCTGCGCGCTCTTGTAAATTCTCTATTTGCCTCACTTATAATCCATCATCCTCCCATCATGTTATGGCGCAAGCAGAAGGACGTGCCGTTATGGACGACTCCGAGAGTCAAGATGCCGGGGAAACTATAATCGAAGTTGAGATTCCGACCTTCGAAAATCGGACGCGGTATTTGCGAAGGAGGCTTGTGTACATACAGAAGAAGCTTCAATCGATGGAGAGTTTGAAGCGCCAATGCGATCTTGAGGCGCAGCAGGGCGCGAAGCGCATGGCTATAGGAGGTTTTGGGATGCTCGTAGTCTACTGGGGGGCAGTCGCGAGGCTTACTTTTTGGGACTATGGATGGTGAGTCGCACACGACGATTACACAAATTCCGTCGATTTTTATCTGCCAGAAAACTAGGGACGTGATGGAACCCATCACCTATCTGTCTGGATTGTCCACGGTGATCTGCGGCTACCTTTGGTAAGTTCCTAGGCCATGAGGCTATGTTGTATAACCCTAATTTTTATGCTTCAGGTTCCTTTATCAAGGACGAGAGGTTTCCTACACTTCCGTTCTAGACCGATCTATCTCGGCGCGTCGTGAGGCGCTGTACAAACTGCGGGGCCTAGATATAGAACAGTGGATGGATTTAAAGGCGGAATCGAGGGGCCTTAGAAAAGAAATTACGCGGATCGCGGAGGATTATGATGCAGAAGATGAGGTCAAGGAAGAAAATGCTGGTGAAACGGCGAACTTGTCAACGCGTCAGGGAGAGAAGTCCGAAAGTCACAGCTCTGTGTCTCCTAGTAATACGTCCTCTTGATACATGGATTATTTTCTGTATTTGTGTATTATGACCCGCAGGAGGCTGAGGAAATTTAAAAAGGTTGGTCGGGCTTCATTCGCCGGATCACAGATCAGATCGCGATGTAATCAAACATCGTGGGCCAAGTTCCCCTTGGAAGACTCGTCACTGATTGTCCACGGAAACTCGAGAGGGTCTGCCTAAATGCCTCCCTGGAATGCTCCGAAGGCAAAGGTATGTAACTACAGAACGGAAATTGGTGTATTACTGACTCGCCTTCCGTAACGTCAAGGTTCAACTTCGGTAGATAGCTGTCCACAGTTATATCTAATTCCAACACCTCAACAATATTCTATTGTAATGTGCAGGCTTTCCGTACAACGTCTGAAGACGCTTCAGCAGAAGAAGGAAGCTCAGGCCAAGGCCACTCGCCGTGACATCGCTACTCTTCTTGAACGAGGAAAAATCGAAACGGCTCGAATCAAGGTCGAATCACGTATGTACGCATGCCATTCTGTCCCTTACTGGATGAAGCAGGGCAATCGAATGATCCTGGCGTACCCTAGTCATCAATGAAGATATACATGTGGAGCTCCTCGAGCTTTTAGAGCTTTATTGTGAACTGTTACTTGCGCGTTTCGGGCTGTTAGACCAGAAGTGAGTTAGTCACAACTTGAAGGACCCCATTTACCGCAAAACTTACTAAATAACAAGTACCCGAGAGCCTGACCCAGGTACTAACTTTATTTGATTCTTTCTAATGTGATGCTCTTATCTTTATTTCAAATATAAGGTGTTAAGGAGAGCATATGTAGCGTCATCCATGCCGCTCCGCGGACTGAAGTTAGAGGTATGCAATAATAACTCGCTTGAGCGCCCGCTAATGCGTTCTGGTCGTATAGAGTTACATATTTTGAGAGATATTCTAATGCAAAAATATGGACGCGACTTTTCCCTCGCAGTCATGGAGAATCGCGATGGCTGTGTTAGTGAGCGTGTTAGTCAAATCAGATACTTATTTATCCGCTTGAGTATTTTGTTGATCCTTTTGGGCATGTCAAGGTTATACGGAAATTGGATGTTGCTACGCCATCCTTAGAACTCGTAGATGCGTACCTGCATGAGATTGCCAAAGGATACAGCGTCGACTGGTCGCCCCGAAATAACCAAAGTGATGACGACAGCACAGAAGGCGGCGTAAAGGTTAGTTGGGTTCTCCAAGTATTCGTGTCGACCGCATGGTAGTAAAACCTCATTCATTACTGCGTTGTAGGGCTCCGTCACTGACGCAGAAGCGAAACCAATTGCAGCGAACCCAGAAGCGGGCTCGCCGGAGGAAACTAAGCCTGACTCAACAGTCAAGGGCGACGATACTCCGCCGATCGAAGCCGATAAAAGGAGATCGAAAGACGATCTGCCGAAGCCACCCCCTTACACCGCTGACAAGGGAGTGAAAGCGTCTTCAAGTACTCCAGAGCCTCCAGAGGACGACTTCGACGCGCTCTACAAGCGTTTTGCGGCTCTAAAGAAACGGTAGTTGGTAAAGCATAGCTAGTTTTCAAGAACTTTTATTTCCCGTTCTCCCTTCATGATTCCTATTATATTGGTATCCAATCGCGTAACGATGTCCTTACTGTCTCGGCTGTCAGCGCTTCCGTAGTAATCAATAACGGTTGCCAGTGGTCCACTAGAAACGGGGGGATAGAATTCGAACATAAATAACACAGCGCCTGTCGATTGCAGATGTTTGAGCATTTGCCGCATTGTCACCTGGTTCATGTGTTGTCCCCACGTTGATTTGCTACGTGCGACGGGAGTACCAGTCCAGAAAACCGTTTCAAAGGAGAAAATGTGCAATTATTGACGTGAAGTAAGCATCTCCACAGTAGAAATCTTTGGACGAACAGATTTAATGTCAGATGTTCGTAAAGACCCTTGGCAAACTTTGTTATAAGCAGTAGTTAGGAATATATAGTAGCCATCTACTCACTGGAATATTATGATTTATCAGGAAATAAGATGCGGTGGGGTCAGAAATTCCTCAAAGTCGACACGAATCGAGATTGTCACCATAGATGACAGTTCTAGAAGCTCGGACAGAAAAAGCCCATAGTGAGGAACAGATTAAATCCACTGGGGTTGTGTAGCACTAGTGTCATACAGTAGGTTTGCCTTTGTGTGTAGAATCTGGACTGTCGGCCGCGGGTGGCGCCACCAGGAGGTAAGGTTCTAGAGACGAGAAAGATGACCGGAAGCATTCGCCGTACCGGTAGGATTATTTCGTATATAATCGCGTTTAGGGATGAGGGGTGCCAGGATGCAATCAGGCCATGGCCAGGTGCTGTGAATAAGGGTTGTCACGCGTCGTCGATCTCATAATGGTAAGTAAGAGATTCAATAGTATACCACCGCCGCAACCGATAGGAAGGGTCTTGGAAACATCAGCGTGGCCCAGTGGTAGTATTGACCTAAAAATGGGGTGCAAAAGGGGTTGGCCAGGTCGATTTTCTTGTTCGAAGTGAGACGGCCCGTCGAGCTCCCGAGTCGAGCGGCCGAGTTGGAAGAGCAGGGAAGAGCAGAATTGAGGCATTGGGGGAAGAAATGAAAACACACACACACAATGAAATTGTAATTAAAAGCGAGGTACATGAGCACTGGGCTACACTTACTGTATCTCGGCCTATATTGCCAATGGTTAAAGCCACGCACCTACCCCACGTTTCAATGGCTGGCCTTTTTGAAGTCAGATATCGAGGCTACGAGGTGAGATAGAAAGTGGGGGTGGGCGGGCGAAGTAGACGGAGACCATCGAATATTTATTGCCTTGGCTCTGCACACGAGAAAAAAAATAGGCGGGTGAGCGCGACAAGCTACCAAGCAGGGGAGCAATAAATAATATTTTCTGAGTCGGCAGAAGCTTAGGTAGCCCCGTATAGTCGACCACGCTAGGAAGTTTCAAAATAAAGCGGAGGTCGGGGCTCAGCAAAAGATCCGACGAAAACCACTAATTTGCCGACGAAAACCAGGATATGTGATTCTGCATAATAGATATGACGTCTATTGTTGTGAGAGATAGTTTGAATGGCCAGGAACCGGGCACTGACGCAACGGTGAGATTGAAGAGCGGCGTAGAACTCTAAAAAGTTTGTGGTGAGTCACGTGGCTATCCAGGAACAGAAAGAGATATCAATCGGGACCACGTGTTTCGGAGTAGCAGAAATGTCCGCCGCGCGCCGTACTACTAGTACTAAAGGTATCGGAGCTGTCCATATATAACAAGTTAGCCCAAGCTTTGACGGAACCAACTTGCACGCGGTCAATGCTCGAGTCCATGTCTTATCCCACTACATATGACATCTCCGACACAGACGTTGACGCCGAAGACAGCGATATTTACTCGGTCGCTTCGCTGCCCCCATTCAGCCCGCCGCCAAGCGTTAGTGCCAGCTCCCATACTTCGTACGATGTCTCTATGCGTTCTGGGTCACCGACACCTTCAGTTTGGTCGATGACTAGCTCCATTCGCGCCCATGCTTTTAAGCAGGAATACGGGCGCGGTATCAACAACTATTCCGAAGTCTACAAACTAGCTGCAGACGACGACGAGGTAGACCGCCTAGGTCTGTCGAATTTTCAAACATCCTGTATTTAATTTTCTTGCACCTCATCTCCCGATCCTTTAGACAAGCAGCATCTCATGTTCAAGGAAGTCATGGGTAATTATCCTCCTCCCATGCTCGAGATAATGGCAGACGATGTTCCTGGGGAAACAAAAGCATGCCTAGATCTCGGTTGTGGCAGCGGAGGATGGTGATTTACCGACATTTCATATGCGCGCCACATCATGGCTGATGGTCATTTTACAGGATCCTTGACACCGCGCGCGATTTCCCTAATGCCCAGACTGTAGCTGTCGATCTCGTCCCAATGCAATCACTGTGGGTACTTTTTGATCCCCACCCATACATAGGCTCATATCGTAGTCTCAGTGCGATGCCGCCTAATTGCAGGTGTGGACGTTCTCCCTATACAATGATATTGCGACTGATTTGTTTTTCAGGAGCGAGGTTGATGATATCAATCTTGGCCTTGAACATTTCTATGGTGATTTCAATGTCGTCCATGCACAACTCATCGCGTCCGGCGTAGGTTATTATTCATTTCTTTGATAAAAACTTCTCTAATAGTTCATTTATTCATTCCAGATCAAGGATTACTTTAATCTTGTCGAACAGATAAGCCATGTCCTGCGCCCAGGAGGTCTGATTATACTCGCCGAATGGGACTTCGCCTGTTATGACCTCAACCGCCAACGAGTCCGAGTGGGAACCCACGAATTAAAAGCACCGTGGTGGTCGCGTTGGTTGGCCTTTGCAGAGATCGCTATACGAAACTCTGGCGGATCCGCCGACGCTGCAACACACATAAGGTCCTGGGTGACTGAACACCCTGCCTTCGAGGATCCTGTATATGAGGAACATTGGCTACCAACCTCAGCGTGGCCACGTGACCCTTTTTGGAAGCGTATTGGTGCAATTATGGTGGATGATATATCCGTAGGCGCATCTTCGCCATCGTATTTCTATCCAGTCCTGACCCAAATTCATTAGGAATTCATGAAATCCGGTAGGCCAATGCTTCTAGGCAGTGGCGTCCCAGAAGCTGTCGTCAACGAACTTGAGCACAATGCGAGGTTAGAAATCAAACATGCATGGTATCCGCAGTACATTCTACTCAAGCGAATCTACGCCCGCAAAAAACACCCCCAGTAATTCTGGGGTTTTATAGCTTTAACCTACTAATTCTAATTCTAGAAGAAAATCTTGCTGTAGCTATATTTCGCGATTACTCCTACGGCGCCCCGAGCCAATGCCCGGAGAACATTGTCGTTGTGTAAACTATGCATACCAATATTTGTATTTCAGTACCGTTGCATATCACTAATAAAATGCGTTTCAAAATTCAGGTGTTGTAGACGTCGTTCTCTGAGCAAAAATCAAGCCAAGAATATAGAGTAAATTAAACTGCTCCCGAGCACAAATTCTAGGTCGTCATCGTTCATACTGAGGAGGTGCGTGCTCGTGCTCAAATGCGTGCTCGTCAGCGAACTGGAAGCTGGAGAAATCTTTGACATCCTGAGGAGTCAACTCGGGAGCCCGTAGCGCGGCATCGTATGAAGGAACGGGAATATTGGGCAGAGGTTTTCGGGGAGACAAAGGTATGTAGTCTGGCACAGGTATATGTCCCTGGCGAGAGCTCCCTGCCATCGAAGAAGACGAACTTGCAACCCGTTGCATAGAAGCCCGGAATATTGAACGTTGCCGAGTAGAAGTGGAGGATGGAGTAGTCGGGTCAGAGGTGGGAGCCCGTGGTGGACGAAAAGCAATCTGATGACTCCGGTCCCAGCGAGCGAAGGGATCAGGGTCCATCTGACTAGCTTGAGAGAAAGATAGGCCAGCCTCACTACTTGCAGTCGACTGCATTCTTTGGTGACCGAAGCCCGTTATTAAATTGGTGGTGGAATGGGTGTCGGTGTGTATGGAACGAGTATCGAATGCAGTATGCACAGAGTGATCAAGTGATGTGACCATCGGGGCTGGTGGGGGAGGGGGTCGTGTAGGTGCGATGTCGGGCTTTCGTTCTGACTTCGATTTAGACTTGGGTTTAGTGAAAGTAAACCTTCGAGGATGTCCCTGTTCGCTGGCCGTTGTATGAATAGACTGACCGGCGCGCCGACGACGCCAAAGTAATATACTAATGAATAGAAGTGCAACAACTAAAAATCCAAGTATAGGGCCAAGGATAGTACCAAACTTTGAAGACTGTGACGCCTGGGTCCTTCTGATGAAAATATCAACGGAAGAAAGAGATCGGTAGCCGACTGAGTACTCACGATGTCTCGGTGGAGTTGGCAGGAGGGGCGTTCCTAAGTTCTTGCATAAATACGGTGACAGAGTTCAGGCACAATCCCGAGCCCAGGTTGGTAACGGTTAGTTCATGGTTGGAGGTCGGGTCTAGCCCTGCTCGATAGTACAGCAAAGAGTCCGGGACGAGCCATGATGATGTTCCATTAAATGATGTTGTGTTGCCATCCAAAGACTGCCATGGTTAAAACTCAATTACTCAAGTACGGCAGGCTATTTTTAAAAAGAAAATTCCAAAATTACTCACCACGGAATAGAGTCCACTTTCCGAGCTGACGGGGCCCTTTACCACCACTGCTGACGCACCACTGAACGATAATGATACGCTCGCACCGACCTCGGTCGTTTTACGAAAGGGGGCTGAAACTGTCCCATTTGGAACGCCATTTTGTGTAACGGCCGTCCAAGACCCGTTATACTGAACGGCGGTGTTCGAATTATCAAAAAAGAGGGGCGATGGTGGGTTTTCACTGGTCAATCAAGTGCATCAGAATGAGAGGGTTTCTGTGACATGACCTAACGTACTCGCTCGATAGTGGTATGGATGCAATCGCAAAGTCGAATCCGAGCATCTGTGTAGTGTTGGTAGTCGGCGATGGTTGAGCTCTCAGAGTCACTATAATTGCTCATCAAACAAAGAGATTAGGGTGGATATGAAGAGAAACGAACATGAATGTAATTCATTAGTCAAGTTAAAATTGGAATAGAGTAGCGAATCGGACGTGACTGGGGCATTGAAGGTCGTGTGGGTCCCATTGTCGATTGCAACGTCAAAGGAACTATTGGAGAATCCAAAAAGCGATATTCCTGTCCCTACGGAGGCATTCTAGTCAGGCTCCACAGCCAAGAGTATATCGACCATCATACCCATAAACTGAAGGGTAACGCTGGCATTGCTCAGTGAGGTGAGGTGATAGGAGTCCCCTTGACCGACTTGGCCTACGCCGGTATTGAATTGTGATACACTATACCAAGTCTGCCAACCGCTGGAAATCGAGCCATCACCTGTAGACATTGAGTTATTTTCCAACTATAGCTACTCGGTACTCACTGTAAGGAAAGTATAACAAGTAAGGACTGGTGTCGTCTATGGTGAAATTCCAGAGAGACATGATGGGGGAAAGGATGGCATGTTTGAATTGGCGCAAACAGGGGCATCCATTCTAAGTACCGTGAAACGAGCGAATGTCAGTTAGGGATGATGATCTACGGGAAGATCGGTTCCAACGCGCCCGTAATGTGGCTGTGCAGATGAACCTATTATGGACACCGATAAACAGAGCGAACTCATCCAGCAGATTCTCCACCCAAATGCAAACGATATCACCCCTCTACTTCGCAATCTTGACCTTTCTGGTTTACCAGGGCGAGAGAAAGTTCATAAAGAAATAGAAGAAAGGCTACTGCTTCCTCGAGAGACACTCCCAAAACACTGGCTGCCGTCTTATCAAGTGTGCGTAATCACTCGCTACCCTTGGAAATCCCGTCTCACGACACATCCTTAGGCACTGGGAACACAAACTGTCTGTTCCGTCCCTACTGAATTTCAGTCCATCACCGCCGCCGACGACTTTGTCATTTGTACGCACAGGACTGGAGGGAAGAGTTACGGGTTATGTTGAGGCAAGCCCGACCAGTCTTCAAGGTTACGGACCCTGAACTTTTCGCGTCTTAGACTCCAAACTTGCGCGCCTCGACCGGCCTGACATCAACATCTCTGGATCGTACTCCCGCGCCAAGCAAAGCCTTCGTGAGAGGCAAATCTGGTTACGTGCCCTTCTGGCCCGGTGGCCTCGAAGATCCACTGGTCAACTCCAACCCGAACACCACAGGACCTAGTACCAAGGGTCTTCGAACAATACCGCCGGGTTTGACTCGAGGTTTGCGTCTGCCTGGGGAGGAAATCGATGACGAAGACCTCATTGCGCTCGACGATTTGCAAGACTCTAAACTAAAAGATATTGTTGTAAGATATTTCGGAATGATCCCTCGCACCTTGCTGAGACCAATTGATAAAGAATTTTGATGACGAGATATTAGCGGCTAATCAAACAGACGATATTTCCCCTGTGGGCTCATCAGAGATCGATGAGTTGTTGCCAACATCAGTGGGTCTCTTCGAGAGCAAGCGTTTTTTGACTTATCACCACGTTGTAGACTAGTCATCTGAAACCGAAAAAAACTCAACGGCGGCTCAAACGTGCCAACGTCCAGAAACGCGATTGGGCCCACGTCATCGATGTCAATACCCCGCTATCCAACTTCCACGAACTTGTGCCAGAGATGGCACACAAGGTACTTCGAAATTCAGATCAGTTTTCAAGAAGTCTCATACTTTGCTGCAGTATCCTTTTGAACTCGACACATTCCAAAAGCAAGCAGTTTACCACCTCGAAATGGGTGACTCAGTGTTTGTGGCTGCCCACACATCAGCTGGAAAGACAGTTGTTGCGGAGTATGCTATCGCTCTTGCGGAGAAGCATATGACGCGGTACGTGCCCACACTAGTATCAGGATCTTAGATATTTATCATGTCCAAAAAGTGCCATCTACACTTCTCCCATCAAAGCACTGTCGAATCAGAAATTCCGGGATTTCAAACAGACATTTTCATCGTCGTCGGTTGGAATCTTAACCGGCGATGTACAAATTAACCCCGAGGCCAGCTGCCTCATCATGACCACAGAAATCCTGCGCAGCATGTTGTACAAGGGTGCCGACCTCATTCGTGATGTCGAATTTGTCATTTTTGATGAAGTACATTACGTGAACGACGCGGAGGTACAGGTTTCGCCACCGCATGAAAGATATCAGCTAAAATCAGCAACAGCGAGGCGTTGTTTGGGAAGAGGTCATTATCATGCTTCCCGATCATGTCAATATTATCCTTCTATCGGCCACAGTTCCAAATACCAAGGAATTTGCGGATTGGGTTGGGTGTGCACGTATCTTAATCCCATGGGACATTCATTTTCTAACAAATATCCCCAGGCGAACAAAGAAGAAAGATATCTATGTTATTTCTACAGCTCAACGTCCTGTTCCACTAGAGCATTTCCTATACGCAGGAAGAGAACTTTACAAAATTGTGGACGCGAAGCGAAATTTCCTTGGACAAGGGTATGCATTCATTTATTTATATTACTCCACTTCTATTTTTTGATTCTTGTGGTCAGCTATAAAGAGGCTGGCGAAGCCTTGAGACGGAAGCAAGACAAGGAGCGAGAGGCAGCAGGACTGCCCCCTGTCCAGCGTGTGGGAGCTCGGGGTGCCGCGCCCCAACGAGGGGGACAAAGAGGCGCGGCTCCGCCTCGTGGCGGCCGCGGCGCAGCTCCTCCCGCAGCACGAGGCCGCGGTGGAGGTGGAGGTGGGCCTGGTCGGAACAACTTTACCAGTGTGGACAAAAACCTCTACGTTCACCTTCTCGGCCACCTTCGGAAAAAATCCCTGCTGCCGGTCGTGGTGTTTACCCTGTCGAAGAAGCGATGCGAGGAAAATGCTGCGACTTTGACAAACGCTGATCTCTGCACGTCAGTGGAGAAAAGTGAAGTCCACATCGCTATAGAAAAGGCATTGTCGCGTCTAAAAGGTCTGACTATCACCTTTCGTGATTATAGAAACGTGTTCACTTAGTTTTCTTCTAGGCTCGGACAAGAAATTGCCTCAAATAGGAAGGATGCGTGATCTTCTCACTCGAGGAATTGGTGTTCATCACGGCGGACTTCTTCCACTGGTGAAAGAGGTTCGTAGTCAGGAAGAAAAGCAGAATGTTTCTAATGTGTGAAACAGGTTGTCGAAATCCTCTTTGCTCGAGGACTAGTGAAGATTCTGTTTGCCACAGAGACATTTGCTATGGTTAGCATTATCATACTGCCCTTTATCTATACTGATTGATTGGAGAAATAGGGAGTTAATATGCCGGCCAAATGTGTGGTGTTCTCTGGGATCAGAAAACACGATGGGCGCACCTTCCGTGATATTCTTCCCGGAGAATATACACAAATGGCAGGTCGTGCGGGTCGTCGAGGCTTGGATCCTACTGGGACTGTGGTTATAGTCGCCAGTGACACCTTGCCTGAGGTACGTCTAGTGGCTTCTATCAATCTTTAAATTAGTTCCTGATACCACCAGCAAACCACGTTGCTCACCATGATGCTTGGTACACCTGGAAAACTATCATCACAGTTCAGGCTGACATATAACATGATCCTGAATCTCCTCCGTGTGGAGGCACTCAAGGTCGAGGAGATGATCAAACGGAGTTTCTCCGAGAACGCGTCGCAAAGATTGCTGCCTGATCAGCAGAAGAAAGTTATCGAGGTGAGTGTCATTATGTAATGATGGTGTAAACCCATTTGACGTTTGTTATCCTCAAGAGTGAGAAAGTGCTATTGGCACTTCGAAAGCTAGAATGCGATATCTGCCTAGAGGATATTGAAAGATTATATGACGACTCACTCAGCATCGTGCGGCTGAATGAGAGACTTCTGAAGATGGCGGTTGCACATCCTCAAGGTGCAAAAGTCATGGCAGGTGGTCGTGTGGTCATTTTACGCGACGGGGTAAGTCCTGAAATTCTCGTTATTTATTTCAAACCTAGTAGGTTGGATGTAGCATTTCAGAACACACACTATTGCCGTGCTCCTTAAGCAAGCCCCGCTACAGGCACTAGATTCGGGCCTATTGGAGAGAGTGAAGACGTATTATGTCTTAGCCCTAGTCGATCCTGGGACGAAAGGTGGGGATCGCGGTAGGTATCCTTGCATGCGTTTTCACGGCTTATTACTTACAATAACACAGATCTCGATAATCACGCGATACCCCCTCGTTGGCCTCCAACCGCTCACTCTTTGGAAGTCGAGGGTGGCGTTTACGAGCTACGGGCAGTCCCGCTGACTAGTATCGCCCTTGTAACCAATAGAACCATCAAGGTCGGTTAGAACCCCGTACCTTAGATATACCCTGTGACATTTTCTTTCTAGGTCGAGGTCGACAGCATTGTTGAAAGGCATCTGATTTCTCGCATGCGTGAAGCGATCGCCGCATTACAGATCCAGGTTGATGAATGGAAGATTTCTGGGCAAATTCCAGAGAATGAATGGCAACGGATGCGCGCGTTGGACTTCCAAGAACTCCTCCAGACCAGGAATGAAACAATAGTCCAATTGAAAAATAGGTCATGTACCTTCTGCAACGACTTCGAAGATCATGTAGGTAATAGTATCATGTGCTTGAAGAAATGTTGTTGACAGCTCTTTTTGCTTAGTATGCGATCATTCATGGGGAGAAGGTCCTTCGAGAGAATATAGCCAATCTCAAGCTCGCGATATCAGACCAGAACTTGGAACTCATTCCAGATTACGAACAACGAATAGAGGTTTTGAAGGAGCTCAAATTTATTGACGAGAACTCCACGGTCCTCCTCAAAGGCCGAGTAGCTTGCGAAGTGAGTCATTCTGTTAGACAGTCTGTGTGGCTCTGAATATTTTAGATCAACTCCGCAAATGAGCTTGTCCTTACCGAGTTAATCTTGGAAAATACTTTAGCGGGTTATGAGCCAGAAGAGGTGGTGGCGTTGCTCTCGTGCTTTGTTTTCCAAGAAAAGACGGAAATCGAACCTGTCATAGCTCCAAAGCTCGAGGCGGGAAGAGACGCCATTATCGCCATTAGTGAACGAGTTGGAAGGACACAAGACTATCATAAAGTGTCTGTGGAGGATTACCGCTCAAACCTCAAGTTTGGGTTGGTTGAGGTTGTCTACGAATGGGCCAAGGGCATGGTAAGTTTCTCCTTCTAAAATTCAAGCAGCAGAAGCTCAACCCCCGGCCTCTAGCCTTTTGAACAAATCACAAATTTGACTGATGTAGCAGAGGGCACAATCGTGCGAGTGATCACTCGCCTGGATGAGACTTGCCGAGAAGTCAGAGACGCAGCCCGTGTCATCGGCGACGCCGAACTGTTCAAGAAAATGGAGGAGGCACAAATTCGCATAAAACGCGACAGTGAGTGGCGTTAAGTTGTCTAATTGGGGAGATATATAACTTGTATGTCCCAGTCGTGTTCGCAGCAAGCTTATACTTCTAGGTATCACGTGTAGACGCGTCTGTGGCGCGCTGTGGAGCTGTATTTTGTATTATTTACAATTGGCTATATATGTCGAAAACTCCAGATCCCCTGCATCCATGGCGAAACCTTGCAACAACGGCGATATATTACACCATACGTTCATTATATCCAACACTTTCCCTCAAAATACTCGTGCAATGTCCAGAAAATCGACCCGCGACTCAGATGACGATGACTCACAAAAGACCAGGAGAGTAAATCCATTACGCCTCGCAGCCCGTCTTGGCGCCGATATTGTGGCTGAAATGGAGGCTTTTATATACCCTGGAGCCAAGATGCCAACCTTTGAAGTTCGGAGAGACATACAAGAGCGTTACGCGGTCGACAGGAGACACATCTATGACTATTTTCATTCAAGAGGTACATTTGGATAGAGATTGTTACTCTATGCTAACGTGGCGCAGGTTTGCGAGTTGCCAAAGAGGATAAACATACCAACCTGACCCGGGGCAGACTATCGAAGGCACTTGCGCGACAGATGCTCGAACAGGTGATGCTCTCTTCATGTTACAAAAATCTTATTTTTTGATAATAAAAAAAATTAGGGCCCCACAGAGACGGCACCCACCCCTGGCGAAATTTTATCTAGAGTTTCAACGACCGAAATCCCGCCAATGAATGAACTTCAGCCGGTCTCGAGCGAGATAAATGAGAAGCAACCGGTCACAAGGATCTCCGCCGAAATAGCTGTGATTCAGAACAAGGCGGTTCCCGTCAAGTTTCGCACCCTCAAACGCAAGATCGGCCTAGACGCACCAGAGCAGTTATCTGCCAGGAACGCAAAAAAGCTGGCCTCAGAAAGGATATCGGAACTGAAACATGGAACTCGCCGGCACACACACACTGGTGGAACTTCCAACACTGCCGGGGGACAACTTCCCAACAAAAAACGTCGCCGCATATTCACTCCACCCGTTTCTAGACCTGGCGATGATTCAAATCCGCGCAAGAGGACACCATCTCCATGCCCTGAATTTGCTCTATTGGATGAAAAGTTCGATTCTCACAGCCAAAACGTCTATCCTCCGAACTATCACCCATCTTCTGAGTTTTATCTTAACCTCTATGATGTGGCAGCAGAAGCGAACTTGACTATTACTCAGGATGACTACCAGCATGGTACCTTTTCAAGTATCGAAGAGGATCGGCCCTTGAGCGAAGAGGAACGTTCGGAACTGTACAATCTTATCAACAATAACATCGGTGTCTTTGGTGGGATCGAAGAATGTGCTGGAACTTACGCTGTATACATGAAGGAACAATCACGGCTCTACTTTGATCGCATCTCATTTAAAACGAACTATGGGAGGAAGATTTTCCGAGCAACTCAAGGAGAATTGTGTTCTAGTACTTCTGCTATGGGAGACGATCTTCATGTCGATTTCCAGAAATGGCTAGCTAGTCCAGACAAGCAAGAGCGCTTCATTCGGGCTACACAAGCGGCACTTGCTCCCTCTGGCGAATTGGACTCGGAGTCGCGACAGGGTCTCGAAAATTACTTAGCTGGTCAGCCATGTTCTGAAGTACTTGAAGGCAAGGAAGCTGTGATGGACAACAACAACCCATATACTGCCAAAGCAAAAGCACTGTACTACGATTATGATGTGAACCTTTCCCCACCCTCTGCACTAACACTGGTCGATGAATCCACTGGAGACTGGTATCCCCGTTCCATACATTCCCCCAAACATAACCTGGTCCATTACAGGCGACATAGCAATCGAGCGCATCTTTCACCACTCCTTCCAACACCCTTGATTCAATCGGAAACCTCAAAGTATCCGATAGACATCTCATCTCACAACAGCTCTACCCTCCCTTCACTCCAGCTCCAGACCGCTGGCTTTATGGACGCATATCTTCACTCCCCTGACTGCCAAAACGCCATTCGTTCCAGGTGGCCCGTCTCAAGACCAACTCGTTTACGAACAACATCAGCCGGAGGTGGCATATGACAAGCAAACACGTAAAGAACCCTGCTGTTATCTTCCGCGCCGCGCTCAGTCACCACAATTTCCAGAATTGATCCATCTTTCTTCGTTCTTGTCTTGGTTTTATTGTCACTATTTTGTTATCACATCCCAGGAGATCAACGCGATACCTCGCCACGCACTTATACACGCGATACCCACAGGTGCACACAAGCATATGACCCTTCTAGTTCTTCACAATTTGGAAACCCCCCTCTTTACCCAATTGCATAATATATATCACGGCGTCGCATTAATACTTTAAGAGTAATGATCACGACGACTACATAGAACTGCCGTTTGTATATGACTTCATACACCCACAGGAGCAGCTAATATCAGGGCCTTGTTTAGAATAAGAATATAGAGCGCCTGTTCGAAATTGTGATTCGTGATCACCGTGCCCGAGGTGTAAGGAATTCGGCATTTGTGTGATGTTATAGAATGGCTTGAATTCAGCGGACAAAAGCGGCAGGAAATATGGGGATTCGGGGGTGCTCGGCTTTGTCACCTGAGCGCGCGATGGCGGGAGGTAAAACTCCTCACAAGCCGCGGCTAATTCGGAAAGTGGGATGATGGGGATGGGGCGCTCTGGGCGTGGCTGATGCAGATGAATCGATGGAGTCATAATGTCAGGGGACGAAGATGGTGAAGTGAAAGATGATGCCGGAGACCAAGACGATGCAAGTGGTGGTGATACAGTGTGTGTGCCAGATAAGGATGTAGAGGGCGGTGCTAATGCGCAGTGAGAATGGGGTGGTTGCGCGCGGGCACTGAGCGGCTGTGGACGAGTGTGGTCCCCAAAAGATGCGCCCAGTGCCATTTCAGATTCAGGGCTGAAAAGCCGGTACTGCTGCGGTGGTGAGTCGTAGGCACTGCCGTGCCATTGAGTGTCACCGGTACTTTGGCCTCCGGACGGCGCGCGCCCAATGAACGATCGGGCTGCGGACTTCTTTGCGCTCCGGGTCGGCCAATCTGTCTCCGTCTGATGTGATGAATAGGGAGGCACTTCGTCATCATAATACCCCATGTCCAATTCATCTGCCTGGATCCAGTCTCCATATTCCTCCGTTAACATGTGATGGTCGTGGTAGTATGGCGTTGAAGACGATAGCGATGGCGAATGCTGATCATCATCGCATGGCAAACCTGCTGCCCGCCACAGCTCAAAGGGTGGATGAAGGGTGGAATGTGTTTGGCGTTGACGGGAAGGTTCACCGGGTTTGTAGAATCTCGGAAAATTAACGGCTGCTGGACCTCCTCCCAAGTCAAAGTCGTCATAGTCTGCGAAGAGTGTGGAGAGGCTAGGGAGCACTGAGTAGTCACGGTCGGACTCCATGGGGGGATGCGTCGTCTTGCCAAGAGGAATAGAGGGATGTTAATATAGCACACAGGCCTCTATGGGAGTGGTTGGGGGAAAGACGTGAAGCAAGCGAACCGAGAGGATGACGGGCTTTAAAGGCTACGGCGAAAGAGCCGAATGATGGCATTCGATGGGGCTTTTTATCTGAATCTGTGGCGCGGGATATTGTCACTACATACCTTGAAAGAGAGTGTTGATGCCTTATTATGAAGGCATGGATGCGAAGAACAATGGAAACCAGGAACCACATGCAATTGATTGCCACACAACACAGGCTCAAAGAAGGTAATGGAAGCAAGACGAATCATGGACCGATAGCCCCTAGCGTTGGCACGGCTGTGGAACAAGGGGCCATAGTGGGCGAATACGGTCTTGTATCGCGCTAAAATCGATTGCGGCGGAACCTATGTTATGATCGGACGAGTTGCCAGACCATATCAGGCGAAATCAGCAGACCCTGGCCCTGCAGTTCAAGGGAGACATGGGTGGAGAAGTCGCGCTATTTGCATACATAGAATCTGGATGCTGTACCACTGGGGACCTGTGGTCAGGAGAGAGGGATGCCTCGTGTTTTACGACAAGCAGGTGCCATGATTATTCCGGACTTGCACCACTTGGCTCAACATTGCATTGGCCTCATGTCAGACTCCACAGTAGCCACCTCGCCTCTGTATGTAATGGAAGACGGAGCGTGTGAGGCAGGTTACCAGTCCACAAAGGTTTCTTTGTTTATGTAACATGTGTCGGCCTTTACAGCGACCTGCTAGACAAGGGGGCATTCCATACACATGCGGAGCCACGCGAGAGAGAGCTTAATCTGGTATGCAAAGTTTCTAGTGGATATATGACTCCATTCGTCATTTGTGGCCAGGCGACCGGGTTTGTCGAGAAGGAATCAGAGGATATCAGGGCGCCCGTTGTAACCGAGGGTTCGAAGCTTGAAACTATACTTACCTTTCTTTGATCTGGGCAGTATGAATGGTGTAGCAGTGCTAAGTAAATTGAATCAAAGCCGTGATCGTTTGCGCGTCCGCCGTTGATCATAACCTCCGACATGGTTGCATGTTCATCATTTACTTGATATTTACTCAAATGAAGATGTTTCGGCAACTCGAACATAGCGGCGACTTTACAATTATGCATAGGATGACCAGTGTCTGAAGACTTGAGCTCATCAAGCCACTTTGCCGGAAGCGCCGAGAAAGAGATGGCTATAATTGAAAATAACGTTCCACAATTCGTTAGCGATATGCATCTACTATCCGTTCATTCCGGATGAGTGAAAAATGGTGTGTAGAAATTCGGCGAAAGATCTGGTCTAGCGAATATACCTCTCCTGTCAGCAAGACGTTAATCGATGCGATGGAAAACACGACTGTGTATTATTCGAGCGCACATGTGAACGTTAAAAATCGCCACATAAAAATCCTCCTCATCCCTTCAGCTTGCTAATAATAAACAAAAACACCCCGCACACCAAAGTACATGACAGAGCCGGAATCGACCAAAGTGCCATAATGAGAGGAAGGAGGGGATAAAGAAGTTGCCTTTACTCGGCAACAACTAGCCCTCCCATGGCCTTTTGGACCTCCCTCATCGCATGATCGACACCTCCGACCTGCGAGGGGCTTGTCCCGGGGCTGCCATTGGCACTGCCGTTATTCAAGACTCTGGGGCCCAAGGACGGGTGCCTGACGCCAAGTGCAGCCCCAAGCATTCTCTTTCCAGGATCGCCGATGCGTGGACCTCCTACACCATTGAGGTCGGCGTGTAGGCTCGTCGCAAGAATCGCAGGATCTGCGGGCGGACCACTGTGAGAGCCTGCGACAGCCTCGCCGAGTGATGAGTTGATGAGGTAATTAAGAGTGGGATGGGAAGGGAGGGATGGCAGGGTCGGCGAAGGCTCGCGGGCATTCGGGTGGTGTTCGGGGATGGCGACGACGTGCTGGCTGGAGCGGTTGGGGACGGAGATAGATGAAGCAGAAATGGTGCGTGCTGTGGGGAAGACAGAAACAGAGGCTGAGCGTGCGTTATGTGAGCGCGAGGGGTTGGCGTTGTGTTGGCCACGTGAGTTTACAGTTTGGATGATGCTTTGGGCGTCGGGGCCGTCATAAGGCCTGATGGTCGCAGATGTGCCCGTCGTCGCCGACGTCAGGACTGGTGGGGGCGATGCAATCGTGTTGAGGTATGCACGTTTCGCTAGCAACCCTCATTGTCAGTATAATCTCGGAAATATAAGGAAACGATACTCACCTACGGTGGGATCTTGAAAGACGATCAGGAGGCTGGTATCGTCCCTCCACTTGATCTTGAAGCCACCATTCATCGCCTCGTATTCGGAGAATGCAGACTGGATGTCCTTGGTCTTGAGCTCTTTGGGGAAGCCTGTGAGGTAAAGAATTCGAGTGACCGAGGCAGAAAGACCTGCTAGTGAAGTCGCCATTGAAGGGGAGAGTAGGAAGATGGTAGAAAACGATTTAAAAAGCGAGGTAGACGTAAAACAGACAGAAAAGCGAGCGGATTCTTGGAAAAAATGATATTACAACGTGTAAAGGCAACCCTCAGCGCTTGTCTCGCAATCGCAAATCACGCTATTTCCCACGCTCATGTGTACATCATATCTACAGACATCTTATAGCTTATCATAGTACGTATCAAGAGGGGGGATTTCAGGCTGTACACACCTGTTAGAATATCCAACTGTAAATTGAAACTGCCACATACCTTGAGACCCTTGCGAGTACGGATCTTGGTCACAATCTCCTCGAGCTTTCCGCCCTTGTCGAGCGGCGCTGCGCAGAATAAAAATTAGCCCCCGTTGAAGTCAACCAAAAAGGTACTTACAGCCACCCATGATCTCCCAGTGATCGAAAACGCTCTGGGGGAAGGCCTGCCCAGCAGTGTGCGAGCGCAGCTCTCCGTTGAAACCGAACGACTCGGAGACGGGGAGGTAAGCCTTAACCGTGAACATCGGCGTTCCAGGGCGCTGCTCCTCGCTGAATACCTGTCCACGGCGCTTGTTCAGACAGCTGTAGACACCACCAATAGCACTCTCGGGGCACTGGATCTCGACTACAAAGAATCCCGTTAGTGAACTTCACAGAAGCGAAAAAACAACGACGGACCGAGGTAGATAGGCTCTTGGAGACCAGGATCAGCAAGAAGAGACGCAGCATAACATGCGCGACGCATTGTCGGGATAAGCTGCCCTCCGCCACGATGGATGGCGTCGGCGTGGAGCTAAGCGAAAAATCAACATTCAGCGCCACACATGTGAATGGGTGCGGCGTACTGTAACATCGAGAATGTTGTAGCGGACACCACGGACATTCTCCTCTGCGCAAACGCCCTCCTTGGTAGCCCACTGAAGAGCAGCAATACATGAGTCCTTAATTTCGTTCAAGTACTGCACACCCTTGGTGACATCGACGAGCAAGTTGGGTCCGGTCGTATCAGGGCCGAATGCCCAGATTTTCCTGGCCTCCGTGACATCCCAGCCGAACTCGTCAGCAAGGAGACGCGCACGAAGCTTGAAGTCGTCGCGGGAGTTGACCTTACCCTCCTCAATGGCCTTGGTGAGCTCCTCCTCAAGGGGCATTGCCTTGACGTAGAGACGATTGTGCTTGTTCTGTGATTTCGACAAGGCAACAATGCTAGATTCAGCCTTGACGGTTTCACGGTAAGGAACAACAGGGTCGGAGATTTTGAGGGGAACACCAGCATGGTCCTCTTGAAGATCCTAATAGAATTATAAGCCATGGCCGTTAAATATATAAGAAATTGCTGGATACCTTCAAGCAAATCTCCAAGTGAAGCTCACCAGCACCGGCCACAATATGTTCACCAGTCTCGGAGATCCATGCTTGTACGCAAGGATCAGACTTCGACAAGCGCTTGAGACCTTCGACAAGCTTCGGGAGATCCGCAGCGTTCTTGACCTCAACAGCGACCTGCACGACAGGAGAAACCGAGAACCTCATGACCCTCATGTTGTGAGCGGTCTCAGAGCTGGTGAGCGTTCCGCTCTTGAGCAGGAACTGATCGATACCGACGAGGCCAACAATGTTACCGGCTGGGCAATCCTCGATAGGCTCGATGTAACGACCCATCATAAGCACGGTACGCTGGATCGACTTGACGAAGAGGTCTTCCTTCTTTCCCGGGACGTAGTTGGGGCCCTGGATGCGGATCTTGGGACCAGAGCGGACAGTACCGGAGAAGACTCGACCGAAGGCGTAGAAACGACCCTTGTCGGAGGTTGGCACCATCTTGGAGACATAAAGGACAAGAGGTCCTTTGGGGTCACAGTCGCGGATACCGATGGCCGACTCGTCGTCCATGGGACCCTCGTAAAGGGTCTCCACACGGTAGCGCTGGGCGGAGGCCGCAGAGGGGAGGTTGATGACAATCATCTCCAAGAGCGAGTCACCGCAAGGGAGGAACTTGCGCATGATCACCTTGAGGAGAGCCTTGCCCTCGAGGTCCTTCTCATCCTGGAGGAGTTTAATGTCGAGCTTCTCGCACATCGGCTCAATAGCATCCTTCTTGAAGTTCATGACTGCATCGAATATCTTGAAGATAGGGTCGAGGACAAACATGCTAAAGGCACGCTCGAGGGGCTTGCCGTCGGCGCCGGTGCCGTTAGTTGTCCATTTGCGAGTGGCGGGGTTGAAGTAGTTGTCACCCCAGAGTTTGGCCATCATCTTCTCCTTGTCCACACCGAATTTTTTCGCGTAACGAGCAGCAAACTGGCGGAGGGTGAAGCCCCATCCGTGAAGACCAGAGCCGAAAGCGACAGTTCCGTGGTCAGGGTAAACTTGCACGTCACCCAAAACAGCATCATTGTAGGTGGAGATGATGACATTCACGCTCTCGATGGTGCGCGAGAAGGACTGGTAGAGGTCCTCCTTGGTGATCTGCAGCTCAAGAAGCGCACGATCGACCTTGTTGATAATAACAACCGGCTTGATACGCTCTGTCAGGGCCTGGCGCAGGACGGTCTCAGTCTGTACACAGACACCCTCAATGCAGTCGACGACGACAAGAGCACCATCAGTGACACGAAGAGCAGCCGTAACCTCAGAGGAGAAGTCAACGTGACCGGGAGAGTCAATCAAGTTGATCAAAAACTCATTTCCTGCATAATCTATGAGCGGTCATCAAGTCGCGGCGGAGTTCACCACTAACCTTCAGTCTTTTGCTTGATAGATTTGACATCATCGGGATCTAGCTCGAAGTACATAGTGATGGCAGTCGATTTGATTGTGATACCACGCTCCTTCTCATCGGGTCTAGTGTCCATGTATCTGGTGTCGCCAGCCTTCGCAGACGCGATGATACCAGCCTTGGAAACCAAGGAGTCGGAAAGTGTAGATTTTCCGTGATCGACTGTAAGGGAACTGCAATGAGGAAAAGGTCTTATCGGGGTAACCACAACTTTGCGCACCGTGAGCGATAACGGACATGTTACGAATATTCGTAGGCTTGTCCATCAGGGCCCGGATCTGGTCTAGGAGAGAAAAATTATCAGTTCCATCGACTCTACCGCTAGATAATACACTCAACCTGTTGTAAAGTTACTGAATACATCGATTAGCCCAATTGCGTTGTATTCGAGAAGGAAAAACGTACACCATAGCTTTAAGATATCTTTTTCTTTATCAAGTGAGGGTTAGATTGTTCAGCTTTCGATATGCAATCGATGGTGCACAACGAGCAGAGAGAGAAAAATGAGATGCAGTGCAGCTTACGGGGTATACAAAAAAAAGAAATTACATAATCATACTTTTAACTCAGCACGACCACGCGCGACACTCCGACGCCGGTATGCACCTCGTCAATCTATATGCTCTCTGGTTGGGTACTCTATTATCTGTAAGTATGGTAATTAAATTGCTGTTCAATAAAGACAATGAATACGAACCTTGCACATGCCGTTCATACTCAGAAGTATAATTGAGTAGGTTGAAGTACAAAATTGAAACGGTGCTAATAAACTTTACCCGGCGGCCCAATGCTCAGATAAGAACTCCGGCATTCCCTTCAGAGCTTGTCGTAGTAGGTGTCAAGGGGAGGGATCTCAGGCTGGTGGGGACTCAGTAGGTAATGTAAATCATTAAAAATTAAGCGTACCTTGAGGCCCTTGCGGGTACGGATTTTCATGACAAGCTCCTCGATCTTGGAGCCCTTCTCGACTGGAGCTGGAAGCGCAGGATGCCGTTAGTACTATGGTCGTTTGATCTATATTTAGAACGTACTTCCTGCCATGACTTCCCAATGATCGAATACACTCTGGGGGAAGGCCTGTCCAGCTGTTTGTGCACGCAGCTCCCCATTGAAACCGAAGGATTCATTGACAGGCAAGTAAGCCTTCACGGTGAACATGGGTGTTCCTGGCCTTTGTTCTTCACTGATAACCTGGCCACGACGCTTGTTCAGCACGTTATAAATACCTCCAATGGCATTCTCAGGACATTGAATCTCAACTGGAGGGATACGAAAAATCAGTCGTTGCATGAACCCTTTCAAAGACGCATACCAAGGTATATAGGTTCCTGGAGCGACGGCGTCGCGAGTAGACACGCGGCGTAACAAGCACGACGCATAGTGGGAATAAGTTGTCCACCACCACGGTGAATAGCATCAGCGTGTAGCTAGGTTATGCGATGAGATATATATGTAAATGTAGAATTGGTAGCAGACGTACTGTGACATCAATAACGTTGAAGCGGACTCCACGCATATTCTCCTCCGCACAGACACCTTCCTTGGTAGCCCACTGAAGGGCAGCAATACACGAGTCCTTGATTTCGTTCAAGTACTGCACTCCCTTTGTAACATCAACCAACAAATTGGGGCCGGTCGTGTCAGGGCCGAAAGCCCAGATCTTCCTGGCGTCAGTGACATCCCAACCATAATCGTCGGCGAGAACACGCGCGCGAAGCTTGAAATCGTCACGAGAGCTGACCTTACCGTCCTCAATGGCCTTGGTCAGTTCCTCGTCGATCGGCAGCGCCTTGACGTAAAGACGATTGTGCTTGTTCTGGGATTTTGATAGCGCCACAATGCTGGACTCTGCCTTGACGGTTTCACGGTAAGGAACCACAGGGTCGGAGATCTTCAAGGGAACACCAGCGTGATCTTCTTGCAGATCCTGGAACCGATCAACGTCAGTCATCAGTTACGCCACATATATCGTACCACGCTACTTACCTTCAGGCAAATTTCCAGGTGGAGCTCACCGGCGCCGGCCACAATGTGCTCCCCAGTCTCTGAAATCCATGCTTGCACACAAGGATCAGACTTCGACAAGCGCTTGAGACCTTCAACGAGTTTGGGGAGATCCGCGGCATTCTTGACCTCAACAGCGACCTGCACGACAGGAGAAACCGAGAACCTCATGACCCTCATGTTGTGAGCGGTCTCAGAGCTGGTGAGCGTTCCGCTCTTGAGCAGGAACTGATCGATACCGACGAGGCCAACAATGTTACCGGCTGGGCAATCCTCGATAGGCTCGATGTAACGACCCATCATAAGCACGGTACGCTGGATCGACTTGACGAAGAGGTCTTCCTTCTTTCCCGGGACGTAGTTGGGGCCCTGGATGCGGATCTTGGGACCAGAGCGGACAGTACCGGAGAAGACTCGACCGAAGGCGTAGAAGCGACCCTTATCGGAGGTCGGCACCATCTTGGAGACGTAGAGGACGAGAGGTCCTTTGGGGTCACAGTCGCGGATACCGATGGCCGACTCGTCGTCCATGGGACCTTCGTACAGGGTCTCCACGCGGTACCTCTGAGCGGTTGCAGGAGAGGGAAGGTTGATGACAATCATCTCTAAGAGCGAGTCTCCAGCAGGAAGGAATTTGCGCATGATAACCTTGAGGAGAGCCTTTCCCTCGAGGTCCCTCTCGTCCGCTGCGAGCTTGACCTCAAGTTTTTCAAGCATCGGCGCGATGGCGTCCTTCTTGAAGTTCATGACAGCATCGAATATCTTGTAGATCGGATCAAGGACGAACATGTTGAAGGCACGCTCGAGGGGCTTGCCGTCGGCGGTGGTGCCGTTGGTTGTCCATTTGCGAGTGGCGGGGTTGAAGTAGTTGTCACCCCAGAGCTTGGCCATCATCTTCTCCTTGTCCACACCGAATTTCTTCCCGTAACGGGCAGCAAATTGACGGAGGGTGAAGCCCCATCCGTGAAGACCAGAACCGAAGGCAATAGTTCCCTTGTCGGGATAGACCTGGACGTCACCGAGGGCTGCGTCGTGGTACGTGGAAATGATGACGTTCACGCTTTCGATTGTGCGCTGGAACGACTGGAAGAGGGACTCCTTATCTACCTGGAGCTCGAGCAGTGCACGATCGACCTTGTTGATGATAACGACGGGTTTGATCCTCTCACCGAGTGCCTGCCTCAGGACAGTTTCGGTTTGGACACAGACACCTTCAACGCAATCAACGACAACGAGTGCTCCGTCGGTGACGCGCAATGCGGCCGTTACTTCCGAAGAGAAATCAACGTGGCCTGGGGAGTCGATCAAATTGATGAGGAATTCATTGCCTGGAGTACGTGGAAGTTGAGCACGATCGATAAGGGTCGTGAAAAAATGATTATGCACCTTCCGTTTTTTGTTTGATCGCCGGGAGTTCCTCCTTGTCGACCTCAAAGTACATCGAGATAGCGGTGGACTTGATCGTGATACCACGCTCTTTTTCGTCATCCCGCGTATCAGTGAAACGCATATCGCCTGCCTTGGCGGAGGCAATGATTCCTGCCTTGGACACAAGGGAATCGGTGAGGGTGGACTTTCCATGATCGACTTTTTGATAAAATGGCCTAAAGTGAGATTTTTGTGTCAAGTCTATCAATAAAGGCAGGCTCACCATGAGCAATGACACTCATATTACGAATATTGGTAGGGCGATCCATGAGGGCCCGAACCTGATCTGGAATCGGGAAATGCGGTCAGTATCCATACGAACGATAGCCCCGATTATGAGGATATTTCATTAAGCGACTCGCCTGTGGTAAAGTTACTGAGGACATCGGGGCCATCGATCAGGATAATTGCAAACGCGATCGCGACGGAAGAGAAAAACTTACACCATAGTTAATCGCGGAAACTGGGAAAGTTCAAAATCAAATAGGATAGATATGGGACAATCGCTGCACGGATAGTACTAGGGATTGTTCAGCTTGCAACAGCGGTGCCAAGGTCTGAGCACTGTTGTTGATTCTGGGGAGATAAGGTGTGTTTGCAAATTCGCTTAAATACCACATCGATCTTGTTTTAGGGCAGGTTTTCCGGCTGTCCACTGACTCCTCTCCCCGTGACCGTTTTAGTCAGACTCAGAAGGAGTCAAAGAATCCTCTCCAAGACACCTTGAAGTGTAAAGTTAGCTGGACACAACTCCTATCTATGATATTATGACTGGCTTTCGGCTCCTCCCTATATTGAGGGAGTCTATCGCAGCCGGAGTGGAGCGATGGCACGTCTTGTCATTTATTTAGATTCGAATTCCGACTGTGTATGATCATGTTAAAACCACAGCTTCGTTTGTTGGAGGGGAATCCTCGTACCAAGGACCCTTCCTTCGTTTGAGGGAACACGAACAATCATTACCACTCCCCACGAGCCGAGGATGTCGCAATTTATATCCCACTCATGAACGATCCAAGGATATATGAATGGCTCGGAAGTCCACCGCTTTCCTATCTAGTAGATCGAAAATGTTCAGTAACACATGACCCATCTGATCAGAAAATAGAGCACACAAAAACATGATATACCAAGATCAAGGCATCGTCAGACACTGAAGCTTGAAGCGGCGCGCGAATTGCCAATCGTGGATGAGTGTCCTACCAGGGCTATTCGAGAAATCCAAGATGGTGAAGAGGTGTACTTGGGTGACATTGCCAGTGCTTAAAATGGAAAGTTGCACCAGTGGACGCCAGCGATGAAGAGAAAACACATTATGGTGAATATTGCACGAGCTTGAACCTTTGGGAGACCCCGACATTTTTTGGACCAATGGAGGTTAGGTGAGACCTCAAGGGTACACATCTCTAAGGCGCTAAATGAGCGTGAACCCATTAGATTAGACCCAGTCACCATAGCCAGGGGATTATGACTGACGCAATAAGGAGATTGCTCTGGGAATGGGCGGTTCTGAGGATCGTTGCGTCGGCGTTTGAAGGCAACGAGCATCAAGGTTCATCAAGAACGGGTTTATTCGAACAAGGGCGATTGAGAAGCACATTCAGACAAGAGGGAAGTGGCGTAACCTTTAGGTTGTGGAATGGGATTTTGAAAAGGTGGAATCACAGCACAAAATGTCATAAGATGCATTGCCAAAAAATTCAAGCGCTCTAGACATGCTGCGAGAAGCTGTGCAAGTGAAGGGAGCAAGACCTATCAGCCACTTCATGGAGAAATCAAAATTCGTACCCCGCAGCAGAGGAATGGCTACGTATCATGCCAAAAATTCCTATCACGTTTGGAGGGCGATGATGAATTGAATGGTTGTATGTAGGGATGTAGAGGACGTGCGAAACAGTTACATATATCACACGCGTTGGAAAACAAACTCCTCGCTTAGACCACCATCCATCCTCGCAACGGACCTCTCCTCCTCACGCCCGTCGAGCTCGCTCAGTATGCCTCCTCGCGGTAATGAAGGCCTCGACTTTACCCCTATTCTCACCCACTATCTCTTTCTCTTCACCACTATTCTTGCAATCGTGCGTCCCCTGCTTTTTCACCTAATGGGTTCATTGCCTCATTTCTTTTGCAAACGTTTAGATAGGATGGTTTGTGGCATTCATCGGCCAAGCAGTGGCTACAGCACGCTGTAATTATCTATCCAATGATGTGATACGTCAGCTAACCCTTCCTAGTTGGTAATGGTGGTGTTGGCGTCCTGTGGTTCGCCATCTTCCTACAATTGTTCCTCATCGTCGGAGTCATCTACACCCTCGCAAGCGATTCGATATCAATGCATCGGTTCCAAATATCTGTCTTTGGCGCTATTGCCATCGTCTTCTCTGTTCTTGGTGTCAACCAAGGTATATTCAGCGATGCTAGCGCGCTCGACGCTATGGGCGCCGGCTGGCTTATTCTTGCTATCGTCAATATTCTCTGGGTGCTCTACTTCACCTCAGAGGAAGACTCTTTAGCACTCCACATCTTCAACTCGATGGGCACAGGCGGCCTTACTCCCCCCTCTCGTCGTCGCAGAACTCGCACACAGAACTCCATCCATATGAACGCTGGCAACGGCTACGCAAGCAACTACGCTTCTGGAGGCGGAATCAGCTCCCACGAACCTTATGATAGCAAGATGGTTGGCGGTATCGGTGGTGGGGCATATGCTGGAAGCCCAGGTCAGGGACTTCGAAGCCAGAACAGCTTCGGCGGTGGAAGTATGAATGACCAATCAAGGAGCATGGGAGGCATAACCGGTGGCGGCAGCATTCATAACTCGCCTTCTGGTGGCGGAGTTGGCTCAATCGGAGGCGCTGACACAAATGGCCCTAGTTCCCCGTTGATGTCAGGCATTGGTGTTGTGGGCGGCCCATCTAGTGGAGATCCTGCTACGCAAACGGAGTCCTATTCATACAAGGCTAAGGCACTCTACGCCTGTAAGTCTCTGTACTTGGCTTCTTCTCACCGACCTTGCGTCTAAACTTATTGTGTTAGATACGGCCTCACCCGATGATCCCAACGAAATATCCTTCACTAAAGGTGAAATCCTCGATATTGTTGATAAGCAAGGGAAATGGTGGCAAGCGAGAAAGCAGGATGGGACGATAGGAAGTAAGTTATTACAATTTCAAGCGTTGCTATAATTTAACACTTGTTTTTTAGTCGCGCCGTCCAATTATCTACAGATAATATAAAATATCTTCGCAGCTGATCGACCCAGCTACATCATGAGAAATTTAGCCTACGACCGCCTGTGACGACACATAATCCTCCATAGCAATAATCTGGGCGATTGCTTTTGTTCTCTCTCCCCTCCCCCCAGGGCAGAAACAACTGTAAAACTATACTGCGACATTCCACTCTGTCACTCCCTTTGCTCTTTCCTCATCTCTCTGATATACCATCCCAATCACCTATTCCCGACTGGTAGTGAAGTGTTTTTTCCATCGACACGATACAGTACGCTGACATTCCATAAGAGTGAGATATATATTATGTTCTTGTATAGTCAATGATCCATGATTTCTTGAGCACTGTTGTACAGGGTTTAGGCGATTGAGGGGTTAATAAATAACGTACAAGTTAGTCAACGTCTACGTCCTCCACCTCCACTCCCAAGCACAACAAGCCTCGTCCCGCGCTTCTTCCTCCCTCCAGCGTTGCGTTCCAGCTCATGCCACGCAGCATCTACGTCCCAGTCCTCTGAGACCTCACGTCGCTGAGATCGAGATTGATCTGCATTCCCGCCCACTGGAGCAGAATGCAAGGCGGATGCAAAGCTGCGTGCACCCCAAGCCCCCGATACAGGTGGTGAGGATGCCACTGGAATAGTCTCATCAGGAATAGTCTCGAACTCCTCGAGTGATGGCGGGGTGAACGAATGGGACGGCACAAAGTCAGTCCAGGTGGATGGGATGTGGGATCTCTCCTTTTCCCGCTCTCTCTCCTCCGCACGCGTACGCGCACGATCATCCTTCCGTATTTTCTCCTTCCTTCGGGTCGCGCGCATCTTCAGTGCACCTTCAAAGTTCTTGAGGCCCTCGTTGCCCACGACATCCGTCAGGTCTGTTTCTATAAACATGACATCCGCACCCTCTGGCATATGAGCGAGATACTTGCACCGCTTGCGCAGGTCATCATTGACAGTTCCTTCCGCAAAAGAGTCAACCCTGACACTGATTGTATCTGGGAAAGATGCATAACTTTTAAAGTGCGAAAGGAGAATCTTGATATCGAGTGGGTGTAGGAAAACCGGAAGCCCAGATGCTGCCTGGTAGTAGTAGTAGGTGGATGTAGACGGGGGTGGTGGATTGACGTTCCGCCGCTGCCTGGGCGCGCTACGGCTTTGTGTTGCGTTAGACGCACTGCCATCATGAAGTGATGTTGGAGTACGGTGCGCAAGGAACTCCTTTGGTTTATCTGAAGAGTCCGATCGAGAAGCCTCCTCCACTTTACGGCGCTGCTCATGGAACGCGAAGCGCTCCTGAATCTCGTCTTGGTTTTTAATCGCCTTGTCGATTTGTGCTTTTAGCACAGCAGATTCCAGCGCAGCAGCGCGGGCTATCTGGTTGTGAACCTTCTGTTCAGCACCATCTAAAAAAGACAAGCCTATGTCGTCGTCCATACCCGCCAGAATTCGCCGTTCAAGAGCGAGTTCATCGAGGTCTTTAGTGAGATCCGATATCAAGTACGCAGGCGTCGCAAGCATAAATTTGGCGAAGGCAAAAACGTCAGGCAAGAAATGGAAAGGTGCTTGATGAGGAGGAAGAAGATCTGACGGCCAAGAGTGTGATCGGGGCAGAGCAAGAGTGGTGATTTGAGGCCGCTGAACCAGTCGCAGGCGCATCATAGAGCCCGCACGGGGAACATTATCAAAATTATCCTCCCAGGAAGAGGACGAGCAGGACGCTCGGGCGGGACTAGTGTCTTCATCAGCATGCGTGGAGCCGTCGTACCATTTTACACTCTTGAGTTGACGCTCATTGACTGAGTCGAAGCAAATGGGGCACCTGGCCCATTTGTTCTCGGATGTGCTAAGATAGTGGAGTATACAAGGAAGACAAAATACCTGCGGGGAAAGAGTCTTATGTTAATAAATGTATAATACACCATGCTGATGGACTAACATGTCCGCATTTCGTCATGCGGGATGCCGTAGGAGGTGAGAGGCAAATCGGACATGTTAAATTTCTTTCCCCTTGGTCTATTTGTGAACTAGCAGGAGCAGCAGACGCCAGCGCCGAGGAACGGGGTACGATAACTTGGAGGATATCGTGCCATTGGAAGAAGCTACTAAATAAGTATCCCTATTGCGAAGCAACGAAAGTGATACGGACATGTCTGGATCTGCAAAGTGTACAGTATAATCGCCTGTTGGGTCCATCACAAAACGATACTGTGCATTGACAAACCCTGGAGGGAGATAGCTTGGTGAAGATCATCACCTTGTCGCCAGGATATTGGGCACTTACGTTCCTTGTTCCACACCCCCTGATGTGTGCCCATCTTCCTGCTCCTCCTTGGGAGATTGACCGGTGGCTGAGCTCTGGGAGGAAGAGTGAAGTTGAGCAGATGGTTCATGTTCTGAGCGGAAGCCATCTTCTGCACACGCTTGGGGGTTGCTGGCTGGGAAGTTGGAGTACTGGACATGTGAAAGGAGAACTTGTTGTATCGTGATAGAGAGGAGGGGCCTTGAGTAGCAAAGTGAGCGTCTGCCGGGCAGACGTCCACTGGATGCAACTCCCAATCAATGACCTTCCAAGTTCTTATGTATTGTCATGAGTCAATCGACCAGACACGTGCGCGGACCCGTATCTGCTCTAATAGGGGCAGTCAATTCTAAAGTTCAGTTCAGAGTTCAGTTCAAGTTGTCAGAAAATAAGGAGCTAACACCGTCGAACTGAACTTTAGAATTGAGGGTACCTAGTTCGTCGTTGAGTTCAAGTTGTTAACGTCTTTTATATTCAGGCGGAGCTAAAAGCTGGTCATCGATGCCGTAGGAATTGTAATTTATTGTGGACCTTAGAACCATCGATGTTGACCGTTGAACGCATGAGCGCCAAGCAACATAGCATCCTACTTCCTTGCTACTACCCATGTACTTCTGAGTGATCTTACCATGTTGAGTTTAGCCTGACAAGATCCGTGTGTAACGTCCCTGGAATCTCAATTGTCTTCGAATTTTGCGACGTAGTAAGTCGGCTTGTGTCTGAGATATACTCTCCTTTGGCATATTCGCGAAACTTGAGGAAAATCAGACGTTGCCGGATCTCTTCAATGTCTTCATCAATGCAATATTGTTGCGGAGATTCAAAGGGGCCGAATATGCCGAGTTCGTCATTGAGATCATCAGACGGCGTTAGATCCTTATTTCCTGACAACTTGAACTGAACTCTGAACTGAACTTTAGAATTGACCGCCCCTAATAAACTCTCTTCCCAATGGCCAAAAAGAGTCTCAACCCCGCAGACTCTTACCGTAAGCTCCCTCTCCAACGTGTATAACAAACCGTTCAATTTATCCGCAGGCAAGGCCCAACGCAAGAAGGAGCTCAAAAAGGCGCGTAGTCATATTTATCTGTTCAACTAATTTCTAGATTAATATGTCCCTCTTTAGTAGAATAAAGCCGAAAGGTCAAAGGCGCGAGACTTTGCTTTGGTCAAGAAGGATACTTGGGGTGAGCTCTATATTGCCCTCGCTTCCCGAAATCGCTGATATCCTTTAGATCTCGAGGATGAAATTCAGAACTTGGAGGCAGCCAAGGACCCGACACAACAGGAGAGACTAGCTGAACTCAAAGCCGAGCTCGAGAAAATAAACCGCAAGAAAGCTGAATATGTTGAAGAGCATCCCGAACACCGGCGTCTGGTTTACCGTCCACGCAGGAAAGAAGGTGACGCACCGCAGGAAGAAATTGTACTTTCAAAACGCCGAATATTCGACAAAAAGGGAATACCAATACATCCGGAGCGCAGTGTCTACTATGATCCAATCATGAATCCCTTTGGTGTCGCGCCACCAGGTATGCCATACCTAGAACGAGGTGCGTAATGAAGCATACATCCGATACTAACTGTTCTTAACCACAATCACTGTTCAGCCCCATTGCCAGGGGAAGTTTGGAGCGATGATGAATCAGACGAAGGTTAATCGATCTTATTCGACCTGTTGAATCTTGACTAAATGTTGAGCATATCTTTAGATGATGATGGTATTACTATGCCAGTCGGACCCCCTCCAGGAAATCACGATGAGGACTATGATGTCGACGATATCCCGATGCCTGATGGTCCCCCTCCCTCTCAATTAACTGAAGGTAAGTTCTCATTACATCCCAGGGCTCATAAGGCCAAATTGTTTTCAAAGGGATCGCCTCGACCCCTTCATTACCACCACTGCCTCTGGGACCTCCACCAGTTCCACCAGTACTTCCCTCTGGCCCCAATATGCTACCACCACCTCCGCCGCCGCCTCCAGGGCTACCTCCAAATGTTCCCGGAGGCGTAGGATTACCGCCCTTTCCACTACCCCAGGGTTTCGTGGGGACAGGCTTCCCTCCCCTGCCTCCCGGCTTTTTTATGCCACATCCACCACCTGGCTTCGCACCCGGTTTCCCGCCACCATTTATGCCTAATTTCCCCCCAGTGGGAGGGGTTTCACACAGTGTGCCTCCACCGCCGCCTGGCTTTTTTCCTCGAAGAAATCAATCTGCCATGCAAGATCCTCTCTCGTCTGTTCCACACCAGACTTTTCAAGCACATCAAGCAGCTCGGTCAGTTGCCCAGGCACACGCTTCGCTTCCTCCAACCCCGCTTGCCGGTACCAATCCTCCACGGATTCCGTTGCCCCCCAAACCAAACACCGTACATTCTGATGCAGAACTTACGGCTGCCACGGTCTTCGCCGCGCCACAACTCCGCGACTTTAAGAAAGAAGCTACAGCATTTGTACCAACATCACTAAAACGTAAGAAGCCAGGTGTGCAAGCTCCTTCGTCACAGGTAAACGCTGCGCCTGGCATGGAAGATGAGAGCCAAGAGCCCGGCCCGGCCCGCCCAGATTTACTGAGCACTCTCAAAGGTCATTTTGGATCTACATTAACTGCAAGCGTTCCTACTACCAAAGCAAAGAAAGTGGAAAAGAAGGATGATTATGACAAATTCATGGAGGAGATGGGCGATATCCTCGGTCGTACAGCGAAATAGATGTACGGTAGACATAAATTAGTCTGGTAATTGGTCGATGAGGCCTGAGGCCTGAGGCATCGATGAGCTCTTGGGTCATCTTCATTAACGATTATAAGTGGTGATATCTCATGTTACGTAGAAATCGACGATCGTGACCTCTGACTCCGTTTATGATAATAATTTTGACTAGGACATAAAAGGGTGTTCTCTCAGTTAACAACCCCAATCACAGTCAACAACCATGAGCTCTTCCCAAAGTATCTTGCTTTCCCCTCGGCCATATGCTCAATTCTCCGGCAAATTACTACTCTTACCCCTCCTTCCATCTCCAAAACGTCTCAAACCTTTGCCGTCAGAGATATGGTCGGAAATCGTAGCGTATGTACTGCTATCAGAAGGAACACCTGGAATTGCAGCTACTCTGTTAAGGATCTGCAAGGGCTTCACTGTAAGTCACTATTTGATTGTCTGCTCAACGCATATTGACTTGATTTCCAGGAAATCGCCTTGCCTTTGGTTTACGCATATGTAACCCTTCCCACCGTCGCTTCACTGGAGAGGTTCCACATGCGCCTCCATTTAGCAGAGCAGAAATGGGATTCAATACGCAGAATCCCCTACTCGACACCTGGAAGATGGGTACAGACTCTCGACCTTTCCAAGTTGACCTTTACAGGCCAAGCACAGGCTCTGCAATATGACTCTATCCTAACCAAATTATTCCCTTTGGTGCCTTTCCTTGCACGGCTGGTCATGAACCCCTCATTTGTGCTGAGCCGGAGAGCCATGGAATCCTTGGGTGACCGGGAAAGTGTTCTCAACCTGCGAGCGTTGGAAGGGATTAGTCACGACCCTGGTCATATGGCGTCATGGGATCAGGACCCATTTATACGACTTCTGAGACGCTGCGAAAACCTTGAGGAGCTACACGTCATAGGACAAGGGCTTGACCCCACCGAATTGGAATTCACATTTCCGGATAATGAAGACTTCCCTTCAGAATCTTTCCAGCCCCTAGAGCTCTCAAAACTACGGACTATCACTCTCTTATCAATGCACACCAGCCCACTCATGATGGTGCTTCTATTTTCTGAACTTCCATCCCTGCGTAAGCTAACACTCACGCCATATGACGACATTCCGTATCCATCCTCTCTTGTGTCCCACTTCATTGTCATCCATGGGGAAAATCTGCGCTCACTCCTTCTTTTCACGCCCAAATCGTGGCCAACCAGATTACATCCTTCGCCATACACACTCCTTGACACATGTCCCAACCTTCGACATCTTTCCCTAGAGTACCCGCTGCCGGGACTCAGGTTCTCTGGCCACCGTACACTGCGCATTCTCTCGATCCCACGCCCCGATGCGGACTTCTGGAAGATCATTGAGAGGCTTCTTCCCCAACTTCCTCATCTTTGTGCTCTACGTATCAGGGATGTGCGCTGGCTTAGGAAAGGTATGAACTCGATCGCTCAAACCGCCGGCATCCAAGGACAGATGAGGGAATGGAGAAAACGCCTAGCAAGGAAAGGAATCCAACTACTGGATGCAGACTGGAGTGATATTAAGGAGTAATCGCGTACTGCACGATGCCTTGTGCTGTCCTTTTGTATGTATATGCTGTCACTGCTACTCCACACCATCTCAATAATCCACTCACCTCCACTCCTGTATATCAGTATTTATGTTCGTATTTTAACAGTCTACACTTGCCAAGGTGGTTACTTGTGTAACCTGTCAAGTATAGCGAGGCTGGACTGGTGGACTGTTGCACTCGGGAATCCGATACCAACTTGGGATATCCATGCGATTAGAACACACGGCGCAAATTTGCCTTCTAAACTAGATGTCTTTGAAGGATCCCGATGTCATGGTCCTAACCCACTTCACTAACTGAGGCATCCCACGTACCTAAGCCTCATTTTACGGGTCCTTAAACATTCACCCCTAATTTGCGCCACAACTTGCTCCATAATTCTATCGATGCCTCAAATTTAACTTGGGATGCTCTGCTGTCTTCTGCTGTCTAATTCTCCGGCGTGAAAGTCGTGGATAATGCGGATGTGCCTTTTGCTCCCATCGCTTTCTATGATGACCGGAATATTGTTACGGATCAAAGGACACACGGCGACTTGGACTATGACTCATCCCTTTGTCACCTCGACTTCCATGTATGCCCCGTTCTCAATCCTCACTGCTTTCTCCGGTTCTTTCAATGGGGGCAATCCTGCTGCTGTCGTTTTCACAGATATGAATCTCCCTGTAGATACATTTAAAACGATCGCAGAGAATCTCAATCAGCCGATAACTGCCTTTGTATCTGCGTTGCCTCTCCCTTCCAACGACTCTAAAAGTGTCACTTTTGATGTGCGCTGGTTCACTTCGAGCAGACAGGAAATAGCCCTTTGTGGGCATGGGACTCTGGCTGCCGCTAAAGCCGTCTTCGATCGTGATGATGTGGCGGAGGTCATGGAGGTTATAAAATTCCAAACATTGACTCGTGGTATCATGCAGGCTCGCAGGTGTCGCGGAGGTCTCTTTGAAATCGAGCTTCCATCTGCCAGCCCCGTGGAAGTCTCTCCAGAGGAGAGGGATAGGTTGCTTGGTCTCGTTACGCGCACCTTCGGGAAAGAGGTTGCAGTAGATTATATCGCATATGGCGGCGCAGGATTCGAACTGTGTAAGCCTCTAAAATCTTGCCTCCTGATACTAACTGGACCCCCCAGGCCCCCAGATTTATTATTCGTGTTAGATGAAAAAGAGGATCTCCAAAATCTCCCTGTTAATGCCGCCCCCCTAGTGAGTATCCGTATCTAAGCTAAATGTTCGATATGCTAATGGCTCTGACAGCGAGAGTCGGGCTGCCATACCCATGTTTTTACACACAAGAATTCTACCGGAAATACGCGCTTTGTTTCCCGTATGTTAGCCCCAGGCTATGTACCGGGCGACGAAGACCACGTCTGTGGATCAGCCCATTGCCTAATGGCTCCCTACTGGTACCGCAAGCTAGGAATAGAAAGCGGATATGAGATATCAGTGAGGCAGGTGAGCCGCAGAGGAGGCGATCTGAAACTCGTGTGGGACTCGTCGAAAAATACGCTCAAGTTGGCAGGAGAGGTCACCGTGTTGGGGAGAGGGGAACTTAGCATGCCCTAAAGTATTTGGATGGAAATATTAGAAGAGACTATTTATCTGTGCATTGAACTACAGATCCATTGTCTGTCGCAGAAGCTGAAAGAACGCAGAAAGTGCCGATCACTGGACACCACCTGCACCATACCACTGAATTATCTTCTAGCGCCGTCCCTCTTCAATAAACGACTAGTACTTGATGACATGTACACTCCAGGACCCCACAGCGTGCTCCCAGTAATTCTAGGATAGTCGCACCCCACTGATTCAGTTTTAGTAATACTCTGTTGACTTCTAAGCTTCTATTGTGGTTGAATGGAAGTTTTTCTCACCAAAAAAAAAATAGCTACGATGTAAATGACTTTTTTTTCACCGTGGTCGTGCCAAGATTTTCGCTGTCTGCAAGCTTCGTGAAGTTGAATTAAAGGATGGGAATATAGGTGGATGGGGTGGATGGCCGTGTACCTAGTCACAACCATTCGAACTCATCCGAGTCCATGCTCGGACTCGGGTGGAAATTCCATTCCATACTAATGCGACGAGTTTGCACTGATAGAGAGGACTTGCGGCTTCAGAGCTGATACTGCAGCCAAGCAGGGGTATTATAAAATACGGCGGGGCTATGACTGTTAACCTTCTACAGCAGCCGCCCCAGCATGGATTGATTTACTATACGTTCTTTTCGCAGATACCGTGACTTGGATCCATCAACTTCGATCAGCAAGAGGACCTTGTGGCACCATGGCCACTGACGACCAAAATATATAAAGAAAAACAGCATATGTAATTATAGTGATCTAAATCCATTACGGGAGATAAAAGTCTACAAAGGTGGACTAAACACATATAGAACAACTTCCCCCGCTCAATCCTCTGCTAACACGGCGGTTATACCTCGTTCCTGTAACGATTGCCATGCCTCTACGAGACAAGGATGTGAAAGAATACCTCTCCATTGTCCATATAAAATGACAGAGCGAAGGGACGGGAAAATGTCGCTTGTAAATACCTGGAAGTGTTCCACGATGTGATTGCAGATAACTTCTCCACCCTGTAACAACTGATTGACTGCAGGGTGGAGACGGATTATCGATATTGACGAGTGGCGAATTTTTCCAGGACAAGGTATCCTTGTGAAGAAAAGGAAAAAATTCAACTCTTCAAGTTGGGGGCAGCCTTGGAGGCATGCGGTTATATGATCATCAAGCCAGAAACGGACATGTTTCCCGAACTCTACACTCCGGAGCTGTGGTCCAAAAGTTTCCCATATGGGGGACAGGCCAACATGAGCAAGTGGGATGTCGACGATGATATTGATAAGGGATGGAAGTGACCAAAACTGAGATAGCCTGCGTAGAAATAGGCCATTACTCGCATGAAGGCGCAGTGTTTGTAATTTAGGCAGTGTGGCTTGTGAGAGCCCTGTGAGGATACGCCCATGACCGGCACCTCCGACCGAAAGGTATCGCAAATTTGGAGCGCATCGAATAACCACATCAAGAGAATTTATTCCTCCAGATCTCTCCGCCTCAGTATTGTACCACCAGTCAAGACGCTGTAATGAATGTAGCGGGAGTTCCTCGGCATCGAAGTCAAATTGGAGAATATCTGGAGTAAGCTGCCGAGGCCTAACCAAAGTTTCTAAGTTGGTACAAAGCTTGAGAATTTCGAGACATGGATGAGGCCGAGTTTGATGTGGTGCTGTAACAGTGCTTCGGTACGGCAGTACTGCCCGACGTACCTAGAAGCTGTGAGGAAATTGGTGTGTTGTATAGATGTTGTGAACCAACCAAAAGTCCATGATCACTGTCTTCCCTCGCCAATACATGTAATAAAGCATCAAGACCCCGAGAAATTTCGATATTCTCATAGAGGAACTTTGCGCTCAGGTGCTTCCAATCTCGGCAGACCAGGGCAATTGTGGCTTTGATGGGCATTGTAGAACCTCGTAGATTGGAGACATGGTTTGGAGAAGGGCGAAAAGGAGCATATGATGGTGAAATTAACTCAAACTCTTCATCGGAAATCGTTGCCCATCGAAGGATTTCAAGCCAAATCTCGGTTGGTAGCATTTGGTGGTGCAGCATGACCTTGATGTAAAGCGTAGTGACAGTGAGTCCTCGTAACTTCGACCAGTGATGCTTACGCGTCTCTGTCCAGAAGATTCCACTCCAACCCTTCTAATTCACAGTGACATAGCGGCTTGCTAATAACCCACATGATTATGACCTCAATAATTCAACTGCCGTTTGACACCAGACTTTCATATGCTCATGCTGGGCAGGCTCCCTAAAGACTGGCGCAAATTATTACTGCTGTCAGGAAGTATCTTGATGGCCAGAGGCGGTATCGATTTACCTGTACAAAAACAAATGGATGATGATACGTGCGGCTGACTAGTATGAGCCTAATTTTCACCATCTTCGAGCTCTTGATATCTTTGCACTAACCTCAACTCAGGCAGTACCTGGAATCTCGCTGGCCCTAGTAAGCGAGTACCCAATGTCATAGTTTTTCGCGAGTCCATCTAAAAAGATAGGCTCTAGCTCAAAATTCTAATGGCCCTTTATCGACAATCCCTGCAAACAACATCACCGACTCAGAAGGTGCACATCTATGGTGTTCAAAATAAAGTGACAAATATCGAACATTCCTAGCTATTTACATCGAATGTTTGTCGTGTCGAAAAATTCTCGAACTTTTTACAAATATATCTTGTTCACATCGAACTTGATCAATTGCATCAAACTTTGATACATATGAGTGTTTTCGAAGTTTTTTCTTTCTTCGCATCGAACTTTCTGAATTTCGAACTTTTCGAGATCTAACCCTAGTTTCCTTTAGCGGCCTTCTGGACAGCACCGATACAGTGAAAAAAATTCTACAGTGGTGAGTGTGCCACGCCGGTACTGGACTATTTTAATGTTAACATCCGACGACCAAGTTGAACATGATCAAGCTGGGAAGGCACTTGCCATTCGTAACCCTGGAAGTGCGGTCGACTTTCATGAATAACTTGCCGAGAACAACCTTACTCGCGCTTAACTATACACAGAAGACTAATGAATTGTATGTAAAGATGAAAAAGAGTATGAAAATTAGTCCCTGCCCCCCACTGAGTATAAAATTAAGGAACGAGGATAAGCAGTGGCTTTGGCTACAAGTACAAACGTCATAACATCAGTCATCTTATCGGAATTGGATCATGGCGGGCACGTCGGGTGTGACGTTGTTGAGACTGCTTAGATGTAGATAGACGGTGCTTCTGACAAAGGTCTCAATACTAAAGCGCATGGCGAACCAACAGTAAAGGACAGACCAGCGGCAAGCACGGCGCAGCCCAAACAAGCGGTGCTCAACTCAGTCCTTCATGGACTGCGTAGTTTCGTTCAAAGACTCTTCTCCTGCCTTTTTGGTAGATTTCGAAAGGGTTTCTTCCTTCTCAAGAGCCTGTTTGGACTCTTGCCACAGGCTGAAGGTATAGTCGTAGATAGTTCGAGAATATGCGATGAATGGGTCTGTTGTCACACTGGTGGATTGTGAGGTCGTGGTTGAGTCCATACAAGTTTTTTGGTTGAGGAATGAGGGAAAGGTTTGACTGCGAGCAGATGAGGGTGTGAAGAAAATAGCATATCTACTCCCGGGTTGTCCGGATCACGCTGCATACGCAATGAGACTCGAGTAAGTAAGACTGAGTCATGGTTTCAGCAGTTCTGAAGGACAAGGATCCCAAATGTACACAGTCCGAATCCCAGGTATCCCAAAGTCCAACAACAGAACTCCAAATACAGCAGTTGCATCGGGAGCTGTAATGGTTTATAGTGCCTTTGCTTCTGAAGACAGATCGAGACACGCCGAACAACCTTTCACTGACGTCAAGCCATCAGTGCGTCATCAGACTATACAGATCCAATTATACATTTCATGTCTGCCTACTGCGGTCTACTATAGTATGAAAATCCAAGAATCGTGTCCATGTCGCAAGAAATGGGAGAAAAATAACAAGAATCTAGGATTGAGACGGGTGGCGTCTCGAGGAAGATGATCTTCGTGGCATTACGTCGTCCCTTGCCCGAACATCAAGCGTGACCGCCAGGTCATGGTATTTCTGCAGATCTATTGCTTCAGCACGAGCAACACCAGCAGAGTCATTGGGTAGCCAGATAATGGGTGGCGGCGCAATGAGTTCGGGTGCGTAAAGAATGGCCGCCATCTCCTCTGCGTGGTCAGCGAAGGGCAGTGGAGGAAGGTGTGGTGGAGCATCAGGGTGTGTTCGAGCTGCACGCTCTGTTGCTGTGAGATCATCCAGTGTTTCGGTTTCTACCAACGGCATCAGAAGTGAAGTGCGAGCAAAACTGCATAGAACTCACGTAATGGTACAGGACCACGATAGTTATTCGAAGACGGCATCACGGCCAACGTCAAACTCATCATTTCTAGCACAGAGGCCATGGACCCACGTACGCGAGGATTGCGTCCATTACTGCTGCCGTGACTCGTGGCTTCCTCGTCTATAGTGTGAAGACTCGTGTTCCATGCTGTAACCTCGAAATTATTCAAAGAGTTTTGAGTGATAGGGCTTAGTGATCTCCGTCCAGGAAGCTTTGTTTTCCAGGCTGTATAAGCTTCCACGAAAATGATCACGGCAACACCAGAGCCTGCGAGTACGGCTCCTTCTATCCAGATATGTCGGCTTAGGTATATGAGACCAAGAAGAATTGGTTGGAATGCAAGGAGAGTGCCGAGGCGCTTGATGAGCCAAATTTGAAGAAGACCTCCAGTCTGTGAATGTGTCCGTCCGTAAACGTAACCAATAAGATAGCGGTGTCCTGTTATATGCGATCAGCAGGGGTTAGCAATATTTGTAGCAGAATAAATACTTGCCGATGAGCGTCAGAAAAAGCAAGATGGTTACAGCAGGCCCAATAAAGGGGAAGATCAACGAGAACGTGGACGCAAAAACGATTGCCAGGATGCACGCACTCGTGGCGATCGCAGGATTATATGTCATAGGGTATACCGCTAATAAACGTTGATTATCAGTGAATTGGCCCGTCAAAAGCAAGCATTATTTACCTCGGAAGCGTTGGCGAGGAGTGATGGCCTGGCGCTCGTCGCGTAGTACGCGCCAGAGGCGGAAAGGTTGGAGCATGAGCAGAGCAGGGAAGATGATAGCGAGATTGAGGACTATTGCGAGAGCAAGGATAGTCATATAGATCGACCCGTTAGCGACGGACTGAGCTTTCCCCGAGTTTTCAATAAAAGCCCGGAAGGCAAATAGCAGTGAGCCAATAGCGATAAGCCACAGGGCAGAGACAAATGTCAAGATGAAGAATGTAATCTTGAAAACAAACAGCTGGCCTCCGGAAACAGATACAGAGCCATATACATGTGCGACCCCTGTAAGATGAATCAACGTCAAGTGGGAAAAGGTACAAGATGGGCTTACAGTGAACGACGTAGAGTGCAAGTGATGTGAAGAGAATTGCTGCAATTGCAGGAGCAAGCACCGTAGCTACACCAGTTGGTAGAACATCGGCCGTAAGGAGAGGTTGCAAGAATGGGAAGTAGTTTGCCACATTGGGTGCTGTCGCGAGTGCCAGCCCCGAGACAGCCGTGACTGAATTCCATGTCAGTCAGCTTTGGTAGATACAAGTATTGTTGGACTTACGTCCTGCGGCGAGTATAACGATCACTATGAAGACAATAGCCCAAAAAACTGTTCCATCAAGTGCACTACGCTCATTCTGGAGAACATCCCATCGAATATCCTCCTTCGCACGCCCCTCTATCAACTCGATACCTGGTATGTGCCCCAGCCCACGCCCAACCATGAGCCAACCTCTAATCCTTGCGCCATCCGCAATATCATTATAGCTCTCATTCTGGGCCTCTGCAATCTCAGCGTTTATCGCCTTGAGTTTGGAGCGCCACTGTGTGATATCTGCATATACATGTCCGAGGTCGTCAAAATTAAGACCCTCAAGCGGCCGCACGAAAGGTTGTGAGGGCTGCAGACGCAGGTGCGGGGGTTGTACAGGCTCTGGGTCACGACGTAGTGGGAAAGTTTCGCGGCGCACAGACGCAACTGGCTCTTTCTTGGGACGCCGCCTGAAATTCGAATTATTAGGGAGGGGGCCATTGGGCTCGCTTTCTGCATTTCCTGGGGTAGTCTCACTGAGATCAACCCACTCATCGCCCAATAGGTGATTCCCGGGCGCGTAGCCATCGTCGTGTCGTACCCCATGCTCATCGACTTCCTCAGGGATAGTATTATCGATGCCGTAGTTTGGACCAAACCTGCGTGGGTCTGGAATCGTAGAGAAACCAAAGCCTTCGTTCATCATAGAGCCGCTAGGTCCAATTTGGCCTGATTTCTCCACTACAACATGGCTACCGAGAGGTAGACGGCCATAGGCAACAGAGTTGCGATTCACCTCGAGGAAGCGACTACCAATAACGCGCGAGTTGATGCTCTCTGCAAGGCTAGGTAGTTGGTCAATCCCAGACGCAGAGTCTGCAAAGCGGCCGCCATTGATGCCTTGAACAGAGCGAAGTTTGTAGTACTGTGAGGGCGCGACGAAGGAGGTAGGTGCGAGCGAGGAAGCGGCAAAAGCTGGGTTGGCGCGCCTGCGACGCCCTCTCTGTGTTCTCTATCAGCCAATTTATGAGTACATATGATAAAAACTGTAGGAAGACGCACCCGAGTTGGACCTTGACCGAGGGGTATAGGTCGGCTGATATATGGACGATCTGGGTCTATGGGCGCTGGGGGTTCGAATTCGAGGATGGAGGGATCAGGAGTTGTCACGCGGAATGAACCAATGTATCGCGTCTCTGCGATTTCTAAATTTTCCAAGATTTCGTCGCGCTCGTCGATGAGGTGCGCTAGTGCCTGAGTGTCACTGTGGGTGAGGCGCGATAAGCATAACCTTATAAATTGATCAATATTCCTTACCCAATGGAAAACAGGCTCTGCACGTCGACCTCTAGATTTGCTTCTTCTAACGCGTTTAAAGGCTGCCTCTCTTCCCCACCTCGCGTCATAAGATCCCTATTACGCGCTCGTGTGCGGGCTCTGCGGTCGCGAGGTTCCATGGAGTAACTCAAACCAGTCTTCAAAATGAAATCCTTTAGCCGTTTTTCACCCCACCCAACAAAGCCTGGTGCCCTAGTTGCACTTAGCCAGCCTAGCTCTTTGCCCTCACACCGGATTTCGACAAACGCCCGTCGGTAAGCAACAAGCTTGTTAAACTCCTTGATAATTTTCCAGAGCGGAGGGAGCACACCAAGCAAGAGTGTCAGCGCAGTCAGGACGATGACGCGTATTCGGGCGTTCTGGGGATCAGCGGAAGATTCTGCGCGAATTTGAATCTTGATTAGGTTGTTCGTGGAAATACCGTTGTTGTCGAACAGTTGGAGGAGACGCATAAGACTGAGATCTTCGAGAGTAGCGTACGCGCCACCGAAGCTTGTCGTGGGTGCGTTCTCTCCCAAACAGGGCGTTGATATGGTGTACAAAGGAAGCGCTCCCCCAAGGCCAATGATTGTCCAGCCACAAACAATGAGGAAGCTAACCCACAGAACGCGTTGGTTGAGTTGTTCATCAGACGGGAAGAGCTCGGCATTATCAGCAGCTGAACGGCCAGCGTCAGAGACGTCAGATGGGATAGATGGTACGAGGGGGACGTGAGGGAAGAGGAAGGCGAAGAGACCTGATCCCAGTGCTCTGGGACGGAGACTAGCGGAAGAATGAGCAAAAAATAGAGGTATGAACCAGTAAAAATTACTCTTGTTGGATAAACCATTCCCTCAGGCCATATATCTGTCTAAAACGCGGCCGGGCAAGCGCAAAGACGAACTATCAGCCGTTAGTGTTTCGAAGCTAATGATGTGCCACATTACACACCCATAAGATCAGTCCAATGGCACTGGGGAGGACTAGGGCTGTAATAATCCCTTCCGAGGATGAATCCATCCCATGTCCTATACATATTTGTCGCGAGTTCACTTGAGCTTGGGGAACGCTTGTTTCTGAGCTGAAACCCTGGGATGCGGAGGTGCTACGGGACGTTGATAGAAAACTCGCGGTGGAGGGTAGCTCTGTAGTTGTGAATGATTCCGAACTTGAGACAAGGGTGACGATGGCCTCGGTGAATGACGTGAATGTCGTGGTGGAGTCCGTTATGGTGGTGATTGGTAGTATGTTGGTGAGTATCGCTGGGCCGCTAGCAGAGGACTGCGAGGCACTATTAGCAGTGGGTGAGCTTGGAAATTGTTCTGGTGACTGGGTATTGGGATTTGAAGGTGAAGGGGTGGGCGTTGGTGGTGATCCGGCATTGGGTGCGTCAGGAGATGGAACGGAAGGAGTAGCGGTCCACGTTCCGTCGTTTGGTCTTCGTGGTCGTAGTGGATTTTCTCGTGAAGAATACATGAGGAGAATCGTTTCGCCGTAAGATGCCGCAGTGGGCTGGGTATAGAGAGGACTAATTTGTGATCAGTGAGTACACTCCATGCACGTCAAGTTCAACCAAAAAGACCCTACCTGTTTGGGTCGCTCGGTGATTACAAGTTTGATCGCGCGCACGACTCACGAGGTAAGAATATAACTGCTTCACTCTCAATTTTCATCCAGAGCCTCTATATGCCACTACGCTGCAGTGAGTTTATTTCAGTTCTGAGTATCGTGGAACGCTGCAGTCCTTGCTGTACTTAGATCACCCAGGTAACCAGTCCCATTTCGGAAACAAGGATTCAGTCAATAAATAACGAAATATGATTGGGCAAGGTTTAGTAGGCTAACGCTAGTAATACAAATGTTCATGGGGAATCCAAAGAGAGAGAAAAGGTTATAGGAGTCAGGCTACAAAGATATTCAATGGTACATCCGGACAGGGAGATCAGGTTAGGAAGACGCACTTATGATGGGCTGAACTTGACCTCTCCGTCCTTTTCCAGAACTAATCGCTGGTGACCGGCCACCCATGGGGGTGGAGAAACAGATTGCTGAGCGCTTGCAATTGCTGGCGGCTCCTGGCTGTTATCTGCTGCGTGAGGGTGATCCTGCACCGTCTTCGAGACTTTGGATTTGCTAGGAATACACCCCATTTTTGACGACTGATTAGATGAATTAAACAACCAGTACGCACGCTAAACGAAAGCAATTGACTCACTGAATTCTCAAGAGCGCAGAGTAGGAACGCAGCACAAAGTTTGAGCTATCTCACCATACTTATACATGCACTGATAGAATTACGTTGCGAGGTTCAGTGATGGAGGATATAAAAATGGCCATGGGCCTTCGTACAGAAGGGCTGGACCTGGGAGTTCGAGTTCTAGAGCTTGAAGCGCGTAAGTAATCTGCGATAACCTGGTAACCTGAGGCTGAATGGGGTAGCGCGCCTGGTCACGTGCTGCGCGTCCCGAGGAAACGTGTAGACTCTCCTGAGTGTTTATCTTGGATTCTGTGGCCATGTCAAGTTCAGCAAGACAAGTCAGTAAACGCTCTAAATTCTATTTTCATATTCTCACCATCAGATGTAGACCGCCTCAGTCATTCCAACCCTCCAGCATGCCCAGACAGAGGCAATCCTTGCGCTGCTTAACCTCAATAACCCTCCAGAGCCTACTAATGGAAAGTCAAGCCTGATTGCACAGCCTACCGGGCCTCCAGTCTGGAAAATCCTTGTCCTTGATCAGCAGACCAAGGACGTCCTGGCGACAGTACTGCGCGTACAAGACTTGCGTGATGTCGGGGTGACACTTCACGTGTGAGCTCTTGCAGTTCAACAATCTTAATCTCCTTGACGTGAATCCTTCTCCTTTCAGACAATTGCATTCTCTCAGGCCACCTCTTCCCGATGTACCTGCGGTCTACTTTGTGTCTCCAACTCTGGCCAATATCCGACGAATAGCACAGGATCTTCAAAAGAACCTCTACGAGTCCTTCCATCTTAACTTCGTTGAGCCTTTGCCCCGCGCGCTCTTGGAAGAACTTGCATCATCTGCTGCACAAGATGGCAGCGGGGACCTTATAGAACAGGTGTGTTTTGTTACTCGTGACTCTTATGCCGTGCATCATTCCGAGCTAGATCCTTGACCAATACCTATCCTTCATTGCACCATCACCCTCCCTCTTCTCACTACTGCCACCACCACCTCCGCAACCGGACGCTTCAAATGCAGTGTTACAGCCTGAAATATCTACGATCCCTCGGACAACTTACACGATACTCAATTCACCATCATCCACCGACCAGCAGATTGAAGAAGAGATAGAACGCGTCGCGACTGGACTTTTCAGTGCTGTTGCAACGATGGGTTCGTTCTCCCTATCTAGGGCCGCGCCGTCTGCTAACATTGTGACGTATAGGACATGTTCCGTTCATCCGAGCCCCACGCGGTAACGCTGCTGAGATGATCGCGAAAAAGTTGGATACCAAGATACGCGATGCTATCCTCACATCCTCACGCTATTCCGCCTCTTCTTCCACTCTCTTCACTCAAGACGCAACGGGTTTCTCGAACCTACAGCGACCGCGTATGATCGCCTGCCATCTATAACACAAAAGTCCACTTTTCTGATAAAGCTTCTTCTAGTCCTACTTATCCTTGACCGGAACGTCGACCTTGTCTCAGTGCTTTCCCATGGCTGGACGTACCAAGCCCTTGTCTCGGACTGTCTTGATATCAAGTTGAACCGCGTCGTCGTTACACCCAAGGACCAACCCAGGAAGGAATATGATCTTGACTCGAAGGACTTCTTTTGGGCGCGTAACGCAGCGAACCCGTTCCCGCAGGTTGCTGACGAGATTGACATGGAGCTGAACAAGTACAAGCAGGACGCGGCGGAAATCACGAGGAGCACGGGTGTAAGCAACGTTAATGACATATCACAACTGTAAGTATTCCTTTCGAACACAATAATATGAAGCTCACATAGTATCAGGGATATTTCGAGCAACGCAGCCCATCTAAAGACAGCGATCACACAACTACCAGAGCTGACAGCGCGCAAGGCGACCCTTGACACCCACATGAACATTGCCAGTGCGCTTCTGGAACAAATCAAGAAGCGTGGTCTGGACGAACTCTTTAGCACCGAAGAGGCTATCACCAAACAGGTATTTTATAACGCGTATTAACCTCGCGATATCCACTCATGTCTGCACACGCAGACCGTCGCAACTATCCTAGAGACTCTCCGTGCCCCCAGGCCCGACGGGGAATTCACCGCGCTGGACAAACTCCGTCTTGTGCTAGTGTTTTACCTTTCCTCGCCAGATAACGCCATCACGCGCGAAGATATTAACGAGTTCGAGAAAGAACTCAAGGCGGCCGGTGCAGATGTCGCTGCATTTGACTACGTGCGACGCACGCGCGAAATCTCGCGCATGACTATGTCCTCAAGCGCAGCCAGCGGGAACCAGACGCCCAATGTTGGCTCAGGACAGGGTGCAGAGCTCTTCAAAGGGTTCAGTGCCTTGGGTAACAGGGTCCGTTTTCTTTCTCATGATCATCATAACCTTGCTGACAACCAATCTCCGTTTGTGCAGCTCACTGATCGTCTGAAGGAAGGTGGGCTTGAAAACCTTATCTCCGGCGTAAAGAACTTCCTGCCTACAAACAAGCTCCTCCCTGTCACCCGCCTGACGGAGGCACTGATGGACTCCTCCGCCGCGTCGAACCAGTCGCTGCAAGAGACGGACGATTTTGTGTTCTTCGACCCTCGCGCAGCGCGGAACACCAATGCTGGATTACCCGGCGCTGCGGGTGGGAGCGGCGCGACGAGAGGCAAGCGTATGGCGTTTGCGGAGGGTATGGTCTTCATAGTTGGCGGGGCTGGGTACGTGGAATACGGGAACCTCGAGGAATGGGCCAACAGGACGGGGAAAAGAGTTACATACGGAGGTACGGATATCGTAGACCCGGGAGGATTCGTGAAGACTTTGGAAGGTTTGGGTAAGGTGGTGACGATTTGAGGTAGCTCTAAATCAATTGGTGTAGACGTTGTGTTACAATATATTATCTCGACTAGCTACACGAATTTGTTTGATACAAATGAGTGAGTGGGGAGGATAGGTATGTTGTTATTGTTCACGATAAGGTAGAGAGATAGTCTATTTTTTCTGATTCATTGAAAGAATTTGCACAAGGCGAATGCTGTGCGTACAATGTTAGAATATCCTAACGAAATGAAAGGTGGTACTAACAAAATGTTGATCATGTCCAACTGCAAACTTATAGCTTCGTTCATGGGATCCGCTTTCATGAGACCTTGCTCCGCAAGGCGGGCATGTTTCAAGATCTTTTGTGTGCTAACAGCGACGAAATTCAGCAAGATCAAAGTCCGAAACAACTAAACTCACTCATAAAGAACAAATCCGCTAAAGACCGCCAGACCGCCATAGAGAGATATAGCTTCTGTGATAGCAAGCCCGCGCATTCCAAGGGGCAGAGCCATGGGTGCAAGAGAACTCAAGGCAACAACGGTTACACCAGCAAGAAGTGGTCCACCTAGATTGAGGTACTTGTCGTTTCTATCGTGATCTTTAGTGTCTTACACCTGATATCGACCCCATGGTGACTTACGTAGCTGTAGCGCCAACATAAGATATGGCACCTACAACTCCGCAGGTATAAAGCGCCGCTCTTGAAAGAATGGCGGGGTTGAGGAAAAACAGGGGGCTCAAGGTTGCCGCTTGGAACCCATTAAATGCCTGGAATATAGATGTATCGATAAAACGTAATCGAGGTGAATAAAGAGGACACTGACCAGCCAGAATAAATGCTTTTGGAACGTCTTCTCCGGAGGTGTATAGAATACACCCATCATGGACCCGATACCTCCAGCAAGGCTGACTCCGAGCACCACCCCTACTGAGCGTGAGTTTCCGATTAGTCCACAGTTGATGAATCACGCACAAGGATTGGCGGCCATGATTCTGTATGCAAAGCCAGAGCGGAACATGGAGCGCGCAGCGAGCGCAGTCAGCACGAGACCTCCACCGGTATATTGGAATGCGCTATGTAATAAGTCCTTCTCTGCGATGGAAAGGCCTTCACGGGTCTCGCGGTTGAGGACCCCCTCTATCACGACGACGGCTCCAGCAACTCCAGCCTGTTGAATATATTGTTAGAATTATGAGGTGCACCATACTTATACAAGAACATACTGCAGTGATCGCCATGCGCTGCCACGATATTCCCTGAGCCCGCTGTATGATTGGTCTCTCTGTCATATATAAACGACTGAAAGTGCCAGGGATCGAGATATTGGGGCGTTTGTTGAGCATGACATTAGGGCGAGAGATAGTGAAAGATCGAGTAGCAAGAGTCTGTCGTGTCGATAGACGTGCAGAGGTGGATTCGAGCAGAGGGCGAAGGGAGCTCAGTCGGAGCATGGTTGAAAGCAAAGATGGATGTGGAATAAAATCCGCTGACGAAAGAGTATAAACGTGCCGAGGTGCCGGGGCCCTTCGTCATTGCGATTCTAGGTCGTTCCGGTTTTCCTATTTTGGGTCGTTTTCGGCGCCAGCGACGAGCGTCCATTAGATTGGTAACAAAATACAAGCAACGTCGTAAGTAATCATATCCCCCACCCGCATCTCGGTGCCAGACGCAAAAAAGCCGCTAGCTAACATGAATAGTATCGTCAACTAGCTTTGGGTCGTCCTGTAGCGAAGGAATCTTCGACACATCAATAACAACGACGTCTCTACATTCCAACGCTAGGGCAATCCTGTTGATACCCTCCGATTCAACCACCTGCCAATCGAGCTCGAACACTCCAGGTTTTTCAGCGCCAGCGTACCATGACCACCGTTTCTCATATGTCTACGTCTGAAATGGGCTACAATAACTCGCGAATGTGTTATAACACTTACCAATACGCTATAAACATGTAACCAACCATCACCACTGACAGTGGCTAGCCAGCGTCCATTTGGACTAAAGGAAAGCGCATACACCGGGCGCTTATGATCCAAGAAAGATTTGAGGCACTTCCCGGTGACCGAGTCCCACAGCCGCGCAGTCGTGTCAAACGAAGATCTAAAAGCCCACAATGTGTTTGTCACCATTCATCGACATAGCACAGTTCTCACTCACGTCGCGATGAGAGGATGAGGTCCAAGTGTCGGGTCTGGACACCAGGCAATTGTGCTGACGGAGTGCCTATGTCCCTGCATAACTATCGATGGGATGGTGGCGCTAAGCCCAGGGATACTGGGCGAATTTGTGATGTGGCCGACGTTCCATATGCGTGCCGTCATGTCATCTGAGCAGGATGCTATACGTGTTCCGGAGGGATTTGATTTGATTTGGTTGACTTCGTTCATATGGCCTCTGCAGCCAGCGTCAGTTCGTTACAGACATACTAATACAGCACACGTACTCTAGTGACTTGATAGGTTGGAGATCGTCCACAGACATGATGAATATGTTTTGATCTGCACCGCACGTTGCGAATATCTCGTCAGTTAGCCATTCCACATCCAGACAGCAATCTGGCAATGTGATTAGAACACCAGTTGATCTAGGAAGATGGTATGACAATGTTACCAGTGTGAGAACGATATTGCCTATGTAATCGCTTCTCCTTGACATCCCAAAGGCATGCTGTACCATCCAAACTCGCGGTCAGCAACCATTTCCCGGATTTTGAGAATCGTGTTGCAAAGATGGGACCCTTCTCAATGTAAAAGGAAGAAATCAGTAGGAGAGAGCACAGAATATCATTATAATTACCTGATGCTGTGGATGTGAAAAGTACAATGTGCCACTATATGTGCATATTCGGAGAATGGAATCATAAGACCCTATAGCTACAAGAGTTCCATCTGCATTCCAGTCGATGGATGTCAGATCTCCTTGTTCTGATTTGGAAAAGTAGTCAACGACCACCGGCGCGACGGCTGTGGCAGACTTGTCCGGGCCTTTGGGCGGTTTTGGAAGGTTCCATAGATTTACGATCGCATCTTTAGAGCTGTGGGTTAGGGTTCCTGTAAGGGGCGATGTTGGGCGTCTCTACATAATAAAATGCGCACCCGGTCGCCAGGATCTCATACTTGACAGGGTTGAATCCACAGACAAATACCTGTAAGCAGTCAAGTTAGTTGGTGTAGACGTCAACAGGAAGCGGTGTGTTGCCTCTGCTTTGTGTCCCGGGAGACAGAGGATAGCGTTTGGGTCTGTAGTGTCGTCCCCGGGGCCGCGAGGGCGGACCTTGGGCTTTACAACTTTCTTCATGGAGGGATCGGGCAAGAGTTTCATGGCCTTGGGGTCAAGCAGCGTGCTTTTCGGTTGGGTAGCTAGAGGGTAGGGGGTGCGCATGAGTAGTGGGTGATGTATGGCGAGACGGGAAACGCGCTTACATTCGGCAGATATATCCAAATCCATGTCATCTGGATCCCTCTTGGTGCGTTTCTCGGCGGGGCCTTCCGTGGGCGCACTGGTGGGCGACTCCTTGCGCTTGGGTGGCGCGTCGAGGGAAGCGCCGTTCGCAGGTGGCGGCTTTGGGGCAGAAGTGTCTAGAATGTCTGGAAGCGGAGTAATTTGAATGGTAGGGTTGCTGGTTTCGAGCGAGCAGACATGAGGTTCGAGGAGGGAGAAGCCACTTTTGCAGTTGTTGGCGAGAGCGCCGGCCTTCCAGTGTGATTCGACCTCGATGTAGAGTAGCGCCTTGCTGAGGAGTTCTATGAGCTCTCCGCGCTGAATATGCTTCGACGAATGTGGAGAGCGGTCAAGGTGGCCCTCCATCTTGACGGCAAACGCGGCGTGGTTGAAGCCTGTAGCAGAATAAGGAGAAAGGAAGGGAATGGAGCGTATTGTGGATTACCAGAATCAAGGAGATAAGCATAGATGAGGCAGTTGACCTCGTCTGAGGTTATGCGGAGAGCGTGCTCCATTGCGACGGCCATTGCGGCTGTTGACCAGCGCTGATCTTGCACGCGTGCCGCCGATATTTGGTCTTGTTGTGGCCCTGCCGGAATCGGGTGATCGATCATTCGGGGTCACTCGATCCCGTCCGGCTCACTTCGCCATGGTCATCAATCGCTCTCCCATGGACATCGACATGCAAGACGACCAGGACGACCAACAGCCCCGCGGACAGCCCCGTCAACAGCCGTCTATCCACGATATATTGAGTTGTATGTTGCCCTGTCTCATTCACCTCGGCGTTGCCCACACCTCCTAGCCCTATTTGTGTTGCAGTCAGATGGCGCACCTCAGCGAGAGGGTGCCAGAGCTATCAGACTCAATGGTATCAATATACATGAAATTTCTCGCCTCTTGAACACTGTTGGTGCAAGTCGCCAACTGGAGCTTGACGAAGACGACGATCCCGAGGACGACGACGACGAGGAAGACGATGACTTTTACCACGCCTTCCGCTCATCGGGCGAGGAGCAGTGGACTGGCCCAAAGATCACCGAACCACAACAAGCAGGTGTCGAGCTCCTCAACAGCGGAGACTTTGGGAGGGTGGAAAATAAATTACGAGCGCGGCGTAACGACGTCAATATCGCAAGGTTGATCCTCAATCGTACCAAAAGACCCCACCTCCCCACATTCAAAGAAGATTATGCCGCCGTAGGTACTTTATTTCTTATCTCGCATAACGACCCTCACTCTTGGGTCAGGATCTAATACCCAATACTAATGGCACGGCTGTCGCTATATACGACTCGAACATATACACCGCACAATATTCTGCAGGTAAAATGCTTAGGTGACATTGGCTGCTCAAAATTCAAAATTCCTTTCTTTAGATTCGTCTTTCTACTACACCTGCTCTCAAGGTAATGTCAGCGTTTCGTCTTTGGCCAAACCCCGCTCAATCATTCTCTCCATAGACTTCCGCTTAAATGTTTTCGACACGACAGCACCTCCAACATCCCATCGTCACCAGAGATCACATTCACAACTTTCAAACAGCGATCCCCAAACTAACATGAAGATTAGAAAATCTATCCAAGGAAACCCTGGACGGTGGACAATAACTGATGCCAACCTCTCTCCTAACAACGAGAGGTTAGTTTTCAGTTTACTTGCAGAGATCGATTGAATTTTGACATGGGCGTTGAAAGGATGGTATACTCGTCCATCGTAAGCGATATTGACAAATTTTGCACCATTGTCGAAATGGGATCTCATCCTCATAATCCTGCAGACCCCGACTGCATACGTTACAAATATCCTTGATGATTCCCAAGTACAAACGCCTATTCCTTTCGCAGATGTGGCACGCCCATCTGATATCTGGGGTTATGGCGAAAGTTTTGGAATCTTCAGTTGTCGATTCTCTGCAGATGGCAATGAAATCGTCGCAGGAGGCAGTGGCAAAATCTTTGGTCAGTTTAAATCCCGCTATTGTCTTGATGACACCCAATTCACCGAGTTTCTACAGTCTATGACCTTCTCGCCAACTGCAGAACAGTCAAGATAGCTGCACACACCGATGATGTTAATAGCTGCACTTGGGCTGATACGGCATCTGGAAATATCCTTGTCAGTGCTTCTGATGATGCCTCTATTAAAATATGGTATGTGTACCTGTGGTCACTGCATAGGAGAGCAATCATCTGAATAATCAGGGACCGTCGGTCCTTGGGTGCCTCGCGAAAACCGTCCGGAGTACTGCTTGGGCACACCGAGGGCATCACGTATGTTTCCGCCAAAGGTGACGGCCGATACATTATATCAAATGGGAAAGACCAGGCCATGCGCCTGTGGGACCTGCGGAAAATGAGAAGCAGCAAAGAATACGAGTCTGTGGAGAGGAAGAGGTTTGGTGTGCCGAGGTTTGACTACAGGTCTACCATTCAAGCTTTTGTATTTCATCGACTTGATGGCTCACATTATCACCACAGGTATCCACCTTATCCTGGGCCCAGGGTTTCGAAGCATCCATTGGATTGCAGTGTGATGACCTACTACGGTCACTCTGTGATGCGCACTCTTATTCGATGCCATTTCAGTCCGATGGAAACTACAGGAGCTCAATATCTTTATTCAGGGTCGGCAGATGGGCGCATCCATGTTCGAAGGATTCCATTTCTTCTGTATTAGTTTACTCACTACGTTCTCTTCAGATCTGGTCTTTGGATGGCAGGGTGGTCCAAGTGTTGGATCGTGCAAAAACGTTACCTATGTCGTTTGACCCCACAGGGCCTGAACCTCCCGCATTGAAAAACCGGCGTGGCGGCACATGCGTCCGTGATGTCAGCTGGCATTCACAGGTACGGGACATTTTTCTTCCGCTCCGTAGCTGTATCAATAGGTTATGTGCTCAGGAACCGGTGTTGATGAGCGCAGCATGGGAGTACAGCGATGGCGGGAGCGTCGTTGCGCGGCACGAGTGGAAAGGTTTGTCGAAGTTGGGAGGTTCTGTGGAAGCCTGGGTCGAGAAGAAACAGCAAGAAGAACAAGATACGTCGAGGGTGCGGCGTTCGTCACGTTTCAACGATCGGCGCTTCACGCAGCGCATTCCTGGTGCATTCGAGGACGAGGACGAGGACGACTAGTCGGTGATCTGAAAGATGATGCGTATATGTACTTTCATAGTTGTTGTATACACTGTATTGTAATTTTAGTGGTAGGAACGCCAAGTCACAAAGGTAAATGGCATGAACAGAAACTGCTGGAGATCATGAATAATGATGATACCTTCACAAGCGCTCTAATCTGAATCATTCCAAATTGTTCATCCGAGTCTATAGCTCTGTTCAAAACTATGACAACCAACGCTGAGACACATGGATTCCCTGTAGGCTACTTTGTTGTGCGTAATCTGGCTACCAATCGCGTCCTGGACGTGACCGGTGATAGTATGGAGGATGGGACTGAGATTATTTTGTGGGTTGAAACCGAGACTTCATTGGTCGAAAGTGCGCGACATCTCCTGTTTTTAACTCAATTACTGAATACGTTACATTTATGCAGCGAGAAGGAGGCCAGAATCCAATAACCAGGCAAGTATCACTACGACTAGTGTTCTTGTTGGTTGCTGATTTTGTCGCAACTAGGTGTTCTTTATTGACACCTCTGGAGCTTTATGCTCCAGATCCTCTGGACATGCAGTCGATATTGAAGGTAATCAGTAATTGATAGTTGCAGCTATGTTCCCTACTGACATCTACGCTCCAGGTGACCAGCTTGTTCTCAGACACCGACGGCCATTTTCCCTCCCATTTCCAAACGCCTATGCCCATCCACCTCCCACTTTTTCCTACTCACAAGAGAGCGGCGAAATATCCGTCCATTTCGACTGCGACCCGGCATATCCTACTCCTGAGCAACGCTCAGACATATGGAAGACCAAATCTTACCTACTGACCTCGATTCCGCTACGCAAGCCAAAGACCATCATCGACGATGCAGCCGCCTTTTTTACAACCGCGATCTCTACTCCGTTCGCATTGCTGTCTGGGCGCTCTCCCCCAGCGCAAGCAAGACCCGATGATGTGTTTAGCGGTCCCATCGACTTGGACGAGCACGAAGTAGTTGAGGAAGATCGTAGCGAAGAAGCAGAAGTAGATGATTCGCCTGAGCTGGAGCGTAAGGTACGCATGGTTGTGATTATAGACAAAGAGGCGAGCGATAAGACATTGGGGGAGAAGGCCAGGAATCGCAGACGCTGGCAGGTGACTTCCCTCCGACGAATTGACGCTAAGACCAGTGGCTTGTGAGGGCGTTATGCTGGTCCTCGCAAGTGCACATATTTACGACCTTGATATTTGTATTTGTACTTTCGGTATCCCATGAATGCCATTTAGCCGTCATTCAAATATTTTCATGTATGACCCGGTTGGGTTTCTTTCTTCAAGTCCCCATCCATGAAGCTCACCTGGGTTCTGCTGGCTGTATTTGTGTCCCTCGTCTCAGCACACCAACAGCCTTTGAGCGAGGAAAAACCCACATGGATGTCAAAGTATGGAGCGCAACGCGATCAACCATTCTCTGGCCCCCTTTCTTTCGCCCACCTCCCATATGATCGCTGTTTGGAGAACGAAGACGCAGTATTCGACATCGCGATCTTAGGAATGCCGTTTGACACTTCAGTAACTTATCGACCTGGGTATGTGTCGCTGCATATGGAGCGATTGACGCAGCACTGAGTTGAGGGCCCACACAGCGCGCGGTTCGGGCCTTATGCAATTCGTTCAGGAAGTCGTCGCCAACGCGAGTCAGGAGGCTATACTGTCGCATGGGGTATCAACCCATATACCCAGGGCGTCAAGATATTGGACTGTGGTGATGCCAGTCGCATCCACCCCTGTCAGTACTCAGAATCATACTAATCACAAATTCTGTTACATAGATTCCTATAACACCATTCGACAATGCGCTCGCCGTCGATCAGATGGAGGTAGCTTATTCAACGCTACTAGATAGAAAGCCTGTTGGTGGCTTCGGAGAGAACGATGTAACACGCGCTTTGTCGAAGGACGGCCTTGGACACCCACGTGTCATCAGGTCAGTAATTCTGGAATTTGCCTCATAGTAATCTCAAGTTTCCATATATCAAGTCTTGGAGGAGATCATACTATTGTGAGTCGCTTTCATTGCGCTGGAAGTTTCTGAGAGTCAGCATCGTGTTCAGGTCTTGCCAATTCTTCGGTCGCTGCACAAGGTCTATGGACCGATCTCTGTTATCCATTTCGATGCACATCTGGTTAGCCAGCCGCCCCCCCAGATTTAGGAGTTTCGACACACTCAAAATGATATATTTATTTAGGATACTTGGAAACCAGAGTCACATTTATCTAATCAAATGAATACTGAACAATCGCGCGTAACGCATGGAACCTTCTTCTATCTTGCTCAGGAGGAAGGATTGATTTCAAACCAGAGCATCCATGCCGGAATTCGGTGCAAACTAGATGTATCTATTTTGTCTGGTTCGCCCAGTTATACACTCACTCAGAAATTCTTCAGGGAGTCGAAGATTTAGTAAACGATAAACAAATTGGGTTCCAGCTGATCACGACGGACGACATCGACGATCTCGGAATTCCCGAAGTAGTTCGCAGAATCAGGGAGCGTGTGGGCAACACCCCAGTATACCTCAGGCAAGTCAACTCTCCCAAATTTACAACCTGCTGGGCTGATCATTTCACTTAGCCTCGACATAGATGTTATTGGTATGAATTATCTTTTTTTGCGATTTTCCCTGATTCACCTCTCCTAAGATCCTGGGCTCGCACCTGCTAGTCAGTACCACCCCATTAATCAATATTCTTCAGATGCTAATGATAGCCATTTAGCTGGGACCCCCGAGCCTGGAGGATGGACTACTAGAGAACTAAAGCGAATCATTCGAGGGCTTGCAGGATTGAATTTCGTGTTCGTAACAAGTTCCTGCGGGCTATCATGAATTGTGCTCAACGAAATCGACAACAGCGGTGCGGATATCGTTGAAGTTGCTCCGGCCTACGACAATGGTATGTATATTCTGTAGTAAATCCTTTCTAAGCTGCATCTACTGAAGGGAAAATACAGCGGATATTACGGGCATTGCTGCTGCAGATTTTATAGCAGATTTCCTGTCTCTGTTAATGACTGAGAAGCCACCTGGAAATTATCGGGGAAGAATCCCAGACGAGTTGTAATGCTTAGTCTTTGGATAGCGAGCATGTAGTACAACTCATATCTATACTCATGGTCACCAAAAGTGAGTTCGCTTATGTAAGACACGCGAGTACGCGCCCGATCGTTTTTGTGTCTCGAAAGTCCCACACCAAGTAATCATTCATTTGAATATGTACACCATCTGTAGAACAACCCGTAATATATTCATGAGCTCCCATAATTGAATATGACCTTGTCTATCAGCTAAAAATAGAGCTACATGACCATTTAGTCTTCCAATGTACAGGTCAACTATCTCCACCAATATTTGATCCGAAACACCCTCGGCGAAGTTGGTAAGTTGCTGAAGAGTCATGGGATTAGGACTATCATGGCATAAACTGTGTTTGAGCCCAGGCAAGAGAGGTTCAATGGTGCTGAGGTCAGGGGGTGAAAAAATAGAGCTATTTCGTGAGACATGAGCCACCAAAATATGAGTTTGCTGGCACAAGATTTTGCACTGTCATTTTCAAATTTCTATATCCTGTCAAATAATTCATTGACCTGTATAGATCCAAAAGAGTTACTTTGGAGGACACGTCAAAGGGTAGATAAAGAGATTTTAGTGGAAATTTAATTGGTAATCTAATTGAGCAGGATGCAGCAGACTCTTAGACAGTTTGGACATTTTCATAGTGGTCATGATCTCTTAACATGCCTGGTTGACCATTCCAAGGCTTGTTTGGGGTGAAGCCGTTCTCTGTGTCTCATTTTATGATGATTTATACAGGGCAAGGAGGTACATTTTCACTATGGCCAACAACAGCAGCATTTTCTGAGTCATTGCAGAATCCAATCAGTCTGTTCTTTTGGGTGTTTCAACCTCATGTCTCTTAGTGTGATTTTGTAGGCATAACGTCTCGACGAGCTCAAGACAAACTCCTCATAAATTACTTTTTTTGATGGACGCGTCGCGCGTGTCTTACATAAGCGAACTCACTTTTGGTGACCATGAGTATCCTTATGAGCGGCTTTCGTTTCACAATCTCCGGGGGGTCTATTTTCCATCCTAATCAAGCAGCCTACTCTATCATGACATGATTTGTGCTTCGTGATGTGGCGCGGAAGGATAATCATCGATTAAAGCTTGGGCCTATAGTCCCTGAATTCTATGGCGAAGATGCAGAGTCACGAATTCCATATTATGACTGGTACGTGCCATCGAGCGTGATGTCAGTCTACTCACAGCTCTTGTTGCCGACGTCTTCCACGGATAGTCATCCGGACCCCGTACTTCATGTGTTAGAAGGGACTCCGTTTCTTTCATCAAGCTGCACACTATACCTAATAGAACTCAACAGAAAGAGTCCTTAAACGCAACGACATTTATCATGCGAAATACCCTGTTGAGATCAAACTCGTATGAGTTGTGTAAAGGATGTTTAGTGTCAACTACAGTGGCGTGCACTAAAAACGCGACACTGGCACGTGATCCGAGATTAGGACGTGAGTTTTATCGCCGCGAAACAAATCCAAGTCAGTGAATATGCCTTGATTTTTTTGTATGGAATGAATTATCAGAGCTATATTCCATTTGTATGTAAGAATAATATCATAATCAAGCATTGTGAAGGAGAAATGGCTGCTGGAAAATAAGGCCGATATTTGGATCACGTGTGAGTGTCGCGTTTTTAGTGCACGCCACTGTATACTCACGAGAGGTTCGATCGCGCGCGAGATGCTTGACACTAACCAAGTGCACCTCCCAAACGGCGGTAAACTGATGCCAACTTGAAATCGCTTCTTGCACCTTGGGATCTTTGGAGCTCAAGGTAAATGAATTCAAAAGTCTTATCTTCAAGAGCCCTAAAACGCGGTATTGACACACCCTATTCGGAAAATTTCCGTATCGTCTGCTGTAGAATATAGAACATCTCTACTAATCACTGGACAGAAACCCACTCTATGTTATGCTTCACGAACCGGTATGTTGTCAAGGGTGAGCTTTTCAGATATATGCATCATGATTCAGACTCTGACAATCACTCCTCAGAAACTCAGGCAACTGGTCAGGGGCACGGTTTATCGAAGATTTCCCTTAGCATTCGTGGAATTACATGAAGAAGACAAAAGATAAAAATCTTGTGTACTTCTTCCGGGAGATGGTATCGCGAGGAATCGCTTTTTGTAACCTTTTATCTCATGGACACTTTTCTTCGAAGGACTTCCCAGATATGATGGATGACTATATCAATCTCAAGCCCTTGAAGAGAGCTGCTCATCTGATGTTTAAATTACATGGCCCATAGCATCAAGGGCCCATTGTCGCCCCGCTTGGGTCATAATGCGTTTCAATGACTTCCCATTTACAGATAATCGATTCGGGACCCGGGAAAGTCATTGTTATATTCTATTCTATATAAACCAGTCTGGTGTTTTTCAAGTTTGACACCAAGCCTCGCTCCACCATCTCCAGTGTGCGAAATTTTCTGTGATATCTGCAATGTCAACTCTTCAGCTTCTCTGGGATGGTGCTTGCTATGAGATGTGGTCCTGGAAAATGGGGTCCTCCCACCGGACAGCACGGATGATGAACCATGTCAGAAACAACGTCTACATAGCACATCTTGGGCCGCGAGAATCTCAACCCACTCATATCGTCATCGCGAAGATGGCACGAGGCCCACAGGAGATGCAGGACCTTGGGCGCGAAGCAGAGTGCTACTCGAACGAGCTGTTGACTCTTCAAGGAGTTACTGTGCCCCATTATTATGGGTTCTACAGAAGCAAGAAACATGGTGCTGATATTGGGTGCTTGCTACTTGAATATTGTTCCGGATTTATCCCATCGACAGAACAGGAGATGATTGATAACAAGTGAGTTATTTCACAGTACCCGGGTAACATTCAAACTAAAGTGAAATGTCGTATAGTCGCGCCAAGGTTATGGCTGTCCGAAAGCTTCATGAGGCAGGATTGCGACATGGAAATCTTCATCCACGCCACTTCGTGCGCATGGAAGACGGAATGCGAATTGTCGACTTCTCAATGGCAGTGCGCCACAAATGCTCAATCTCGCTTGGCGTCGGTAGTAACGGGTCACAAGGAGAGTCCACGGTCCCACAATGTGAGGAGTTGGCACAAATTAATAAGGCATTTGGACCGGGTGCAGACACAGGATACTGACCCTTTGGTTACGCCCGCTAGTTCTGCAATTTTTATATATCGAAATCCTATTTCAATCGAACAAATACTCCCCCAGTCTTTCCCCTCATATTATAAATGTGTAACGACAAATATATGGACAGTCAGGACGTGAAGGGCAATCTCCACCTTGAATACACTGTACATCAGAAGCATGTATCATGAGGTCTCTCAAGATAGATCCCATTGAAATCCAAGGCAACCGCAGTGTCCATCTATATACTATCAAGATGGATATCATCAGGTTCACAATGCAAGGAATTTGTCTACAAAACAGACCGATGTCCATGGGCGTAAATAAATAACGTCAAGGTGGTATATACTCTCAGCTCTTCCCCCATGCGCCCTGGACGTGAGAGGAGCCAGCGTCGTACATAGGTGGTAACTCGTCGTCATTTCGCACCGACATGTGAGGCTGTGAACGGGGACCCTTGAGGGGACTCGCTGGTGCGGGTGCAACGTACCCGGTGTTGGTGTTGATGGGCATAGGGGCTGCCGAAATTGGCTGCTCGGGGAAGTAAGAGTTGTGTTCAGGTAAGGGAGGTACCGAATTGCCGCCGTAGCCGTTATCAACGTAGCCTCCTCCACCTAGGGTATAACTTCGGTCATTCTGGGACGGAGACCGTGTGGGTGTAGAAGATTGGCCTAGGTAATAATTGGAGGGGCTAGGTGCGTTGCCAGTTGTAGGTGGTGGGGCGGGAGCAGGAGGGTTGTAGCTATTGTATGTCTGTTGTGGCTCATAAGGATCGTAATGAGAGTAATTCATGGCCTGCTGATCATGAGAAGCAGAAGCTGTATGATCTAGTTTTTTCTCTTTCAACTTGGAAAATGGATTCACATCAGAGATTGGGCTTACAAGATGATCCAGCTGCTGAGTGACCGTAGTCGCGTCCAGACTTTCCATATGGATTGACAGTGTGCGGTGTCGTTGCTGAAAGATACTGAGGCATGGGGGGAGAATTTGTTTGTGGCGCATTGTAGTTCGAAGGAGCATAGTTAGACTTTGAGTACTGGGATTGGGCATAACCACTGCCTTGTCGGCGGGAAGCAGGAGAGGCGTTCTGTTGAGCGTATCCCGCAGGGCCATAGTTATTATTGTGTTGAGGTGCAGGGGGGTAGGTTGCGGGGTACTCGGTCTGAGTCGGGGAATGGTACTCGTCAACCGCACGAGTGCCCACAGGCGCCTTAACATAGCCTCCACCTGAATAACCACCTCCTTGAGCAGGGCGTCCGCCAAAATCGGCCGCATTGGTTTGTTGGCGGGGGTCATCTGTATAAACATTCTCACCATCGGTATAAGCCGTAAGCGGCTGTGCCTCATGAAACGCAGGTAGCCCAACTTCAGGATTATTTTGCCTGGCCTTTCTGTCTGCTTCAGCCCTTACAGCGTCCAGGCGTATCTGTTCTGAGCGATTATGAGTCGCGTCAGGGCCTCGACTTTCCACCTTATCCCAATTGTCGCTCTTGGCGCTCCTGGGTGCTCGGTTAGAAATGCAACACCTCCCGACCGTGTAAAAGCATCCACTAAGGAACAGCAACACCCACGCCGCCAATGTCAACCACGTGGCATTACCAATTTCTGCAGACCCTACAGCGTTGATTCGGGCTCTGGCGGCGAAAAAGATAGCAATGTCGAAAATGAATGCAAGGAGTGTGACAACGGCGGCCAATCCAGATATGCAAGTACTGCAGTACGTCATGGACATTTCTCGTATGTGCGCGAGGAGGCCAAAGACTGCTGATCCTGCCGATAGGCCCAGGGCAACGATATGGAGAACGAGACAATAAGTGAGCCATTTCACAACCACCTCTGGGATCTGCACTGGGAGAGTGTTACCAACGAGGGTATTGATGTCTGCAAGTTTGTATAAGTATAAATGAGAAACACAGGGTGTGGGGTTGACGCACCTAGTTCATATCCGACAGACGGGCTTGAACAAGTTGTCCCGTTCGACAACTCTAAGCAGTAACCCAAAGTCCCAAGTGTGATAGACCCATTTTTTCCGCCGATCGATATATTGGCTTTGAGAAAGTAGACAGATTTGAAGTAGGGAACGCAGAAGGAAACTACAGCCAGCAAAGCCGTTGCGACACAAGTAACCAAGAAGCCTGGGGTTGCGGGGCGCAGGAAACCCATGCCGGTGTTTCGTGATTTTATCGCTAAACCGCGAGGCTACGATGTGTCGATAACGCGATGGGGGGATGGAGACTGGGGGTCGAGATGGTGGCCGCAGGGAAGGAGATGGATGCCCTTTTTGGTAACACCGCCTGTAGCACTGCCTCTGAGCTCTTTACAATCCCGCTTCAATCGCTGATATTGAATCGTCCTTCAAGTCTTTAAGCTTCGGGTTCAAGGCTCAAATGCTCAAATTTCAAACCCCAAGGTCAAGCATGACAGCCGGTGGTTGACCCAACTTTAAAGTCAGAGTGAAGGAGCATTTCAACTCACTACTTGACTTGACTCCGGACACCACGGAAGTAATGAACCACAGGACTCAGTCCTCGTACTGAGCACATGCCACTTGGCATGTTCATCGTCCTTACAAGCTGGCGACGGGTCATTCACGTAATACGGACCGAGCACGTAGTGAAGTATTTCCTTGCCGTGCCAACGCGTTAACGCTGACTGAGTCCCTGTTGCCGCTGCGCCGGGCATATATCAATGCATCCTTGAACCGACCGTACTTTCCTATCTCCTTCATTACAGACATCGTACACATTTCTGTACTCTTGCCATGGAGTCAAGAGTCCACCATCGAATTGTCGTCAATACAGCTGGGTTTCTCTTGGCCTCATTTGGTTTCTTTTTGGTGAGATTTATTCTAATTCAAATTGATCGAAATAGATGGCTCATGGCATATAGAGTGTTTTCGCGGTTCTAGTGTCTTTGTTGACTTCTATCATCTTCGTGGAGAGTGCGAAATCCCCATCTTTTGACATACTCGCAAAACGGCGTGCGGCACGTCTTTCCCAAACTCTTAAGCGGAGCCCAGAGATTCCATCATATACTCCCGAAGGAGCCGAGCCCGCCATATCTATTCTTCGTGTCGAGCCTTCTATTACTGAGGGTAATCCAACTTCGATAACATTTCTTCACGGCGCAGAAGCGTCAATCCTTCCCCCTACCGAATCTGCTGTACTAGAATTCGTCGAGGTTCCTTCGGAGTTTGAGGAAAGCCGCTTACACCAGGAAGAAGTGCACTCTAGTTTCAAACTTTCGAATCTATGGGGAGAAAAGCGACTCAAGCCGCTTCAACGTTGTGTTTCTTCGCCCCATTTGGTGAACACTCGCAGCCGAGCCGAGCTGCGGAAGCCTTTACCTTTGGGAAAGAGATCAAAACCATTTCACAAAGAAATCTTCGATAATTCCAATCCCCCTTGTATGTCTCCGCTTGGCTGCGCTTCAGCATAATATTGACTGATGAATACAGGTTCCTCGAGTTCTCTAACGATAACAGAAAAGAAGCACTTGGAAAAGAAAAAGTCACAAACTCTACGAACTCAGCCTTACGAGGCGCCATACTTTCCTCCCCCAACTTCCTTGACTGCAGAATTTGGGGCTCCAAAACGACCAAATCCAGTTCGAAGTCGGACGATGCCCTCTGAGTCTCGTTCCACATCTCTGTCGGTCATGTCCGGCTCTCAGAGTGGCATACAGGCGACGATTCTGAGCGTGTCGACCTAGCGCTACTCAGAGATACTCATATCCATACTGGTGGATGAGAGAAAGTATGTAATTAAATAATAGTGGGTTGGATGATGGTACATACATTATGTGTTGTTGTATCTAGTTATCAGATAAGATTTGGGCTCCTCTCACGGGCAACGTTCAATTCATTATTCATGTTGACACCGAAATCGCAAGGGTCCAAATGGATGTTGATGCCGCAAGCCCTGCACAGGGACTCCCACCATCTGGGCTACCTGACCTACAGACAATCCCAAAGTTGTCCTCTAACCCCCCTTCCGAGTCCGGGTCTCTCCTACTCTTCACCACGTCAAACTCTATCACCGAGAGTAACTTGTCTAAACCGTACACATCTAGTATCGGCATCGTCATCAGTGCCTCGGAGTCTAGTATGAAACCAAGAACCCCAAAGCCCTCCACTCCACGACCTCCAAATGCCGACTCTCCTGCTCCTCCGCAATCATCTCCAGAAGTCGGCAGGGCACTCAATGTCACAGATGCGCTAAGCTATCTCGATGCCGTGAAGATTCAGTTCCAGGATAAGCCTGAGGTCTACAATCGTTTCTTGGATATTATGAAGGACTTTAAAAGTCAAGTGTGAGTCTTGAATTGCACTCAAAATATGTTTTGCGGTCGACGTCTCATGATATCAGGATCGATACCCCTGGTGTTATTCAGCGCGTCTCGCGGTTATTTCACGGGAACCCATATCTTATCCAAGGCTTCAACACTTTCCTGCCCATGGGTTACCGAATTGACATATCCGCCGACCCGACGGACCCAAATACCATTACTGTCACTACACCCTCTGGAACGACTACACAAAATACCAACACACTCCCCCGCTCTCACGTCGGGACGCCGACCTTTCCTGGTGCTCTGCCTGTTATCCCTCCCTATGTCGCTGGACCCTCATCACGTTCGCATACTCCACACGGATTCCAAGTTCATGGACAGCAGCAGTTACCTCTTGACCCTTCATTCTCACCTGGTTTTCAAAATCCTCAGACTACTGCCGCCGCATCTGTTCTAGGAAATATGGGCAGCAACAATAAGAATGCCGTCGAGACACAACCACCTGGGGAGTTCAACCACGCGATTCATTACCTCAACAAGATCAAGGCGCGGTACTCTGACGATGCCAACACGTACAAGCAATTCCTTGACATCCTTCAAACATACCAAAAGGAGCAGAGACACCACCAAGATGTGAGCATCTGCGCCGAAATTCCTGGAATGCTAATTGGAACAGGATCCTTCACAGTCCCAGGTCTACGTTCAAGTGCAACTCTTGTTCAAGGATGCGCCCGACCTCTTGGCCGAGTTTAAAGACTTCCTCCCCGAAGCAGTCGGACCAGGAGTCGCCGCAGGCCCTGTGATATTGCCACAACCTCCAGTAGGTGCAGCGGCGCCTTCTACACCCTGGAACCAGCCCGAGTCTTCCAGCCCAACTGATAAAGGTACAAAAAAGGTGGCCATACCATCAAAGCGCAAAAAACGAGTAGCAGAGAAGGAGCCTACACCAGTTCCTCTCGCAAAGGTAGCTCCTAGTCGCGTGCGTACCACAGCCTACTGTCATTGCTAAGTTGATTTAACACCCATTTATAGGCCAAAAAGGTCAAACATCACCATAAACCAGACTCGGCGACCACTTCTTTTTCTCCGTTGATGCAGCCTAAATCTCCGCAAATGCCACCAGCCCAACAGTCCGCAGCCCCCCCTATGCCCATGCCTTCACCTTTGCCAAGTTCACATCTTCTTCAGGCTCAGGGCTCATCCATTTCCATTGGACTTTTGAGCGGCACCTCGGCTGACAAGCTGCTCTTCTTTGATCGAGCCAAGAAGTCACTGGAGAGTCGCGAGACGTACGAGGACTTTTTGAAGCTTTTGAGTCTGTTTTCCAAGGAGATTATCGACATCAAGACGCTTATTGAACGGACACATGTCTTCCTTGGTGATGGAGATCTCCTCTCAGAATTCAAAGATTTGATCGGATGGGACGAACGTCAAGAAAATGTCGAAAATGGACCTCCGGGGAGCATTCGTACCGGTCCACCGGAGGCGCTGTCCGCACTACCGGCGGATGATGGAGAAGGACCCAGTTATCGAAGGCTTCCTGATAGCGTAAGTCACTACGCCGCATCTCTTCACATGTCTGGTCGTCTGACGACTATGTGAATCGTAGGAGATTCGTCTGGCCTGTTCTGGTCGCGATGAGCTTTGTCGATCAGTCCTTAATGATGAGTGGGTCTCGCATCCAACTTGGGCCTCTGAGGAAGCTGGTTTTATCTCACACAAAAAAAACTCATTCGAGGAAGCGCTTCACAAGAGCGAGGAAGAACGCTTTGAATACCATGTGCACCTAGAAGGCCTAGCCCGGACAATCGCAGTTCTAGAACCGCTCAATGGCCGAATTGAGGAGATGTCCAATGAAGAGCGAACTTTATTCAAACTAAAACCCGACTTCGGCGGACCCAGTAAATCCATATATCACCGACTGATCAAAAAGGTCTATGGTCGAGATAGTGGGCTGGAGGTGATTCAGGCTCTACAGGACTGCCCGAGCGTGGCCGTGCCCGTCGTACTCGCGCGGCTGAGGCAGAAGGACGAGGAGTGGCGGCGCGCCCAGAGAGAGTGGAGTCGCACGTGGCGCGAAGTCGATTCCAAGAATTTCTACAAGTCCTTGGACCACCAGGGAATTAGTTTCAAAGCAAACGACAAGAAAAATATTACTGCGAAATATTTCGTCTCCGACATCGAGTCTATCAAGAACCAGCAATTGGAAGTATGGGAGCAGGATATCTTCGCGCCCTTCTCACGTGGAATAGAGCATCAGCTCGAGTACACATTCCAGGACACCTCGGCGCTCCTTGACTCACTGAAGATGGTCTATTCTTTCCTCGATCGCTCTCAAGGCCAGTACAGCTCTCAAGAACGTCGAAGTGTCGAAAAATTCCTCCGGGTATTCATACCTCACCTCTGCATGTATCCTGTGACAGAGTTCAATGCTGCTTGTGGACCATTGGAGGGTGTGCATGAAGAAGATGTATCCATGGAACTGAACGGTCATGCAGATGGATTGAAAAGCGGACGCCGCTCTGCTGGAAGTTCTCATTCTGTGCCCTCAGGAGGCGTTGCTGCTAACGATCTCAGGAGAAAGCTCCTCCGTACGGTTCAGGAAAAGGCTGGGAAAGCCACCCCAACGACCTCCCGGGACGCATCACCTAGTCCCGAGTACCGTTCTCCCAAGCTTTCGCGTCGTGCAGATCTCCAGCCTTCTCTGCAAGATGTCTGGATTACAGAGGCCGGCGCTACCTCGTCCACGCCGAATCTCTCCGATGGGTCTATTCTTGACCGTCCTTTTTTTGCCAACACCACATTTTACACGTTGCTGCGCTTACTTCAGGTGAGTTGGATGCCGCACTGTGAATAGATGTTTTAATTTAATCTGTCGTACAGCTGCTCTATTCTCGTCTCCTCATGTGCAAGGAGATTGGTGCGCAGCACGCGGCGGAGAAGCATGCATCACTCCTGGCCAACCGGGTTGCCGTTGAGCTGGGACTTGATGAGCCCAACGGACCTTCCTCTGTCCTCGAGCAGACAATGGATGTCCTAGGCGATCGAGGCGCCAGCGAAACCTCTAACATCGTTTACATGTACTTGCTCAATGCATGTGAAAAGGTATTCGATGGTGACATGGACCAGGCCACATTTGAGGAGCACATGAGGTGGTTTTTTGGGAATAAGGTGGGCGCCAGTTCATTTTTAGTCTGTGAAGAAAGACACTAATTCAGGCCTAATGATAGGCATATCAATTGTTTACGTTGGACAAACTAATAACAGCACTAGTGAAACAGGTAAGCTGGTGACGATAAACTGGGATAATGATGAACCAAGGGATGATAATTGACATGTGTCGCCTCCAGGTCCAAACCATCCTTTCGGACAATAGGTGTCAAGAGCTATGGAAGCTATTACAGAACGCGCAAAGTTCCGAATCCATAAACAACCAAGATGTGGTGCGGTATCGACGAGAGGCTGAACGACATGTTGGACAAGACGATCATTTATATCGCATCCAGTGGGTAAGTGCTAAGATTAGAAGTAGGTTTCAGTTTTGTTGATCCTTACACAGGTTCGACAGTCCAAGTGCATACGCGTGCACCTTGTGGGCCCAGAGGACCCGAGCATCGAGTGGGACGGTTCAGCGGCTAGTCGATGGAGGGGATACGTCGATAGCTATGTGTTGACGTATCCCACGGAGTGGACACCGCCGGCGAGAAAAGGGGGGCCTATATTTTTGAGAAGGTGAGTTCAGGGGCCCGAACAGGGCTTGGTCTGGGTCTACGTCGGTAGAAATGTTCTCGTGATTGACCATGCGTGGTGGTACTTTATTTATAGGAGTGTGCGGGCGGAGGTCGGTACAGCCCCTTTCGCACGACAGATCCAGATCCGTGTGGGACTGCCAACATACAAGCTGATGTACGAGGGGGGGACAGAGGACGTGGGGTGGCGCACTAGGAATGCAGGGGAGGAGCAAAAACTGTTGCTGCGGGCACAGGCGCGGGAAGAGGAACGTCGCAGGAGTGTTTATCTGGTCTGATGGACGGCCTGGGATTTTATTTATTTTATTTCTATTCTTAGCATTGTTCATAATTTGTCGGAGCTTGCAAATGGGGTGCAACGCCATTCCTCAAGTCATCTTCTGATATCTGCCATCGCACTAAGCCCCAAGCCCAGCCCCTTCCCCGGCGCTCCCTGCGGTGAGCTCAAGCCTTTCGTCTTCGTTCCCCTCCTTGCCCAGCATTCCTCTTTCCCCACTCCCCGCTTGGCCCTCTTGGTCAGCATCACTCTCCCCGTCGTCAACCAAATCGGCTTCGGAAGCCAAGTGGAAGACTCTTGGCGTCCTTAGACTTGGTCCATAATCATGGCCAAGCCAATACCTGCAGGTCGTGCTGGCTGCTCAGCACGCTCGACATCCTACTCAAGACCTCCAAACCTCGAGCCGCACCATCCGCCACGTCGTCGGCGTAGGCTCCCATCCTCCAACGGCCCTTCTTCAGCCCTTCTTTCCCTCCTGGCCACTATATCCGCATCCTCCACCTCAGTTCATGGTAGCCCAGCACCTCCCTCCTTTCTCTGTCCTTCGCTTGAGCGACGGCGTCCCAGCATTTCTTCACGTGGAGACGACCCCCCCAAAACACCTCGTTCCTCAAGGTTGGCTAAAAAGCCCTCGGGAAGCGTTCCAGACAAATTTGAGGTCGATGACAACGGCCGCTGGAGAAGGGTAGAAAGTTACTCTCTATACGGGTCGACGATATGCCTAGTACGTCCATTCACACCTACGTTCTCTTTGTTGTGTCTCAACGTTACCCAGACCTGCTTGGACTCTTCTACAACTGTGCCATCAGTGGATGATCAGATCCAAGCCCCGCCGGTTTCATCTCCCACCCCAACACCGACTCCTTCCCCCACCGCCTCATTCAACATTCACGACAACCTACCTGCGGGCTGGAAGGCACCCACGGGCAACGGTGGAAGTCGGACGACCCTGATCCTAGCGCTCTCCATGGTGCTGGCTTTTTTCATCTGCTTCCTCATCATAGGCTGCCTCTTCTGGCGCAAGTCTGCGCGGCGAAGGCGGCGTCAAGATGATATCGAAATGAAGGCTCGGAAGCGTAGGCGGAGTCAGATGCTTGATGAGGACAGTGACAGACAGTCAATGGTGTCGATTGAAAAGGAGGCTCAGACGAAGAAGAAGATATGGGCGAGAGCTACTGCACGCTGGAAGGCCAATGCACGATACACAGCTCGCCAGAGGAGGGGAAAGCGGACAGTAACAATGACCAGAGCATCCAGCCCACAAGGCTCATGCATATCTTTGGATGCAACTCAAGACACTCCTTCAATGCCAAACCCCTCCCCTTCCATTAACTTGTCTCATCGTTCTTCGTTGGAGTCTATGTATGCGGAGACACAGGTTGCCGATGCCACGAATAGTGCCCCCTCTAGCCAAGGTGAAATACAACCAGATGAGAATCGTCAACCACTACCTTCCTCTCATAGCCCACCACCACTACCACCCGCATATCACCGTCGTATTTCGGCTCCGCCATCATCAGATGTCTGCCCATCCAGAGACGACGAGCCATCCCTATCTCTTTCTTTTCCTGGCTCCCATTATACATCATCTCCGCAATCTCCTTCTATCGATCCTCAGGCATCTGGCGACGAGCAATACTCTGAAGCCCTTCATGCTGCTCATGTCGCCACTGATGACAAGACACTCCTCGCACGTCTTGCCAACCTAGCTAGTTCCCCCCCTCAGGATCGCGCAAATTCTTCCCAGGATGGTAATAATCAAGTACAGGTCTCGGTTCCGATATGGCAGGACGAAGAACTTGGTGACTTTGGAGATGTACACGAGGCAGCTCATTGTGCTCTTCCTCTATCAGAACATTCTTCGCGATCGACATCTCCAGCCCCATTGTTCCCTCCACCTCCCTCTAAAGGAAAGATGGCCGCCAACAACTTCTATGATTATCCGTATTCGTTCGATGATATTCTCGTTGCTGAGCCAGACCCCGGCCCATCCGCACCACCATTTGAAGCAGAGCCCAGCCATCCGCCAATTGACGAAGCACACTTTGTTCCCTCAGCCCCTCCGCTTTCAGACGTAGATTCTGTGTACTTCATCGAGTCCCACGCGAGCGCCCCTAGCCAGCATTGGGAGGCATGTGTCGCACCGGCATGTGATGATAGCGAGCAGCCTCAAAGTTCAGACACCATACCCGATAGTCATATCACTCCACTAGGCGCTGGAACGCTGGAACATCCGGTGTCGCTATCTACCACATCCATCCAAGGACCTGTAGCCAGCGACGGCACTCCTCCTTGCTATCACCGTTAGTTCATGGACTTCATGATATCTCTTGGGATCTCTGTGCTGTTGTCATTTTAAATCAGTAAATAAATAAGCAGGACATCATTTGTAGTTGATATAATTTGTATCTAATTCATACACTTATTACCTGAGGCTGTTCTTTGAAAGAATCGACTACAGTTCGAGCGTAGAGTCTTAATATTCATTCACCACTCCTGCGATTTCAATTTTTGTTGCCGCATCATGATGAGCCCAACCCCTGTTGTTTGCAAATTGAATGCTACATTTTCTTTTCGATATTGTTGGGACGTAAACTTATGTATTGACAGGTTTATCATTATTAGTCTACCTACAATATGGTGTGGAAGTGGCGGCCTAATTTGCCGCAGCGCGCTTTGGGACTTATGACAGCCAGGTCAAACCTGAACAAAGAACGCGTCGCTCACGTGCTCAAGGTGAGTTGTCCTTGAAGTTGATTCAAGTTGTAACTTCCTACGCATTGCGCGTCAAGCTTGACGAGTCTAGACGACGTTTGCTCTCCACCACTCTTCCTCGAGCATATTGACACTATGGCCACAAAAATCTCTCGTAAACCTTCCACTCGAATGGCTCCCAAAACCACTAGACCTACCGGAATCTCTGTCGACAAGCTTGCGGAGAAACTGACGTCGGATCTGACGATTTCAAACACGAGAGGAAAGCAGATAGCTATGCTTCTTTCTGAAGAGCAAGTCCGCCTTGCCTCTATGCGTTCTGTAAACTCGGCTTCTCAAACCCTCTCTGCCGCTGTACAATCGGGTTGGAAGAAATCCTCCAGTAAACAATCGTCGACGGGGGCAAGCGTAATTGCGTCTAGTGCAGCAGCAGCTAAACATCTTGCAGTCCTGCGCCAGGCAGGTCAGAAGGACATTGATGTCGAGAGAGCTGCAATGAGTGTCCTTGGCAAACTTGTGGCATTAGAGATGGTGCGTGTCTGAATATTACCTTTATTAAAGATATCGGCAGTATTAATCCTTTTATAGTACGATGAAGCAATGAGCGCACTCGAAGCCCTGTATCTGGGAATTTGCTCACTCCACGACGTAGTCCCACAGACCTCGCGTCTGTCTTCCTATCTTCACCTTTTATCCATTCCATTTCCTGTCTCTGAAAACGCCAATCTCATACTACTCTCCTTGACCTCCAGCTATCTCACTTATGCAATCACTCTCCTCACGCACGTCTGTTTTACTCGACAGCCCAAGGGACCCGTCCTTACCATCGAGGCCTTCTCGCAAGCGCTGGCCAATGAGGCCACCCTTATTGCCTGGGTTCCACGCTGCACATCGATACCAGCCAAACAATTAGACCCCATTCTTACCCGCGCGTATACCACCCTCACTAAAGTGTGTACAGGATCCAAGTTGCCCCCCCAACCCATCTTTGCTTTACGCATGTACGCGATCCTATGTCTCGCTCACACTAGCCCAGGGACTGTTGACCCCACTACATTCTGGGACCAAGTTGTTCGTTTTGGCGGTGCATTCTTCAAGTCACATTCTGGTTCGCAGGAGGATGCGATGAAATGTGTGCTGACTGCATTTGGGGACTTGGTTGGCCAGTTAAAGAAGCGCGACACAGCGAGTGGATTCTTTGACGCACGCGGATTCTTGGGTTTTTGCGAATATTGGATGGCATTTGCGAAGAAGGTATGTTCAAGATATGAAGTTTGTAAAAACACAGGACCAACCCCACAACAGGCCGGAGATATATGCTTAGTCGATCACATTGCTGGAGTCATTCAGGGTTTATCCATGGTCGCCTCGTCAAGTAAACAGGATTCGCCACCCGAAGCCAACTTGGGCAAGGAGGCTTGTCCCAGAAAGAAAACTGACCACGATACATTACACGCTGCGCGGCTTTGTGCAACGTTTGCACAGGCCACTACGGCGTTGGAACAGAATAGCCCAGGTTTGTCTATATCCCTATAATTTCCTCTCAATCCTGTCTAAGAAACCCCAAGAGACTTCTAAACGTATTGAAGAGTCGATTTTTATTTTGAAAGACGTTGAATCCATCCTAGGCTACTTGCACCATAGTAAAGACGCCGATCCAGAGTACGTCCGTATTTCAGGAAAAGTAGATCGGGCGCTTGAGCGCCTGAGGCGGGCGACGATGACTGCTCTTGATTCTCCTACGCGATCTTCACCCGAGGATCACCTGTTACCTCTCCTCCGGCAGATTGCTAATATCCTCCCACAGCAACCCAACCACGCTGTAAGCTAATTTCAATTAGTCAAACCCCAGATGCAACTCAATCCACAAACCTGCAGCAACCAGACGCGGACACTATCACGCGGACTCTTGAAACCCTCTTTATGCTTGCGCGCATGCAGCTCAAGCCCTCTGACCCGCGTACATACATCCCCGCCCACGACATACTTTCCACGGCTGTTGGCCTCGTTGAACCGCGCTGCGCAGATCCAAATATCAACGCCCCGAATTACCTTCGGTGCATCTCTGGTGCCTTTCATAACCTGGCCGCCACACTATACCACGCTGGGCGGCATGGGTCGGCGGTGGGGTTCCTCAAGGACGCTTGTGCGCTTGGGTTGACTGCACTGGATGCGCGGCGAGTTGCTCGTGGGACGTCGGATGACACAGATATGGACACAAGGCTTGAGGAGGGTTGGAAGCAGCTAGAGGAGCAGTTGTATCGGCGATGGGAGCTTTTGGGGGTATGCTATTCAAAGATTGGCGATCGGAAGGTCTGGCTTCATGACCTACTCTCTTGTCCAAAGCGCTTAATTAAACACTGTTTCTTCAGCAAGCCCTTCAGGCGTTCCGGCATTGTATCAAGACGTTCCCCTACATGATTTCCGGATTCACAGGATATGCTTCTCAGGGTAGCTATGATAGTCTCTTCGAACTATCAAGTGCTACAAAGCAGCTCGCGACGATCATTGACCGCTTCACCATCCTAGGCGCATGTGAGCTCCTTTTGCCACCTCATAATGTGTCTTTGGCATCACTGCAGCTGAGCAACCCTGAGATCACTGGGGCCTTGTTGGAGCGCCAGCTGGATTGCCTCGAGACAACTAGATGGAAAGATGGCATACCAACAATAATGGCTTGTCTGCTAAACGCTTCCCTGGAAGTTTATACTGTTCGAGAGATGCCTTTGCGCAGAGCCCGTGTACTAGTCAGGTATATGGAGTTCTTATACCATACTAGCCTCAATGAAGAGGCCACTCTGGGTAGTAGAAGTTCAGATGAGTTGGGGAGTGAAATCGACGAAATTTTACAATCACAAGTAAGCCACTCAGATTTCAAATGGCACAATCGTTTATCTCACGCGGTTTGTAAATCATGGCTTCACTCAGAAATTCGGCAATGACATAGGTCTCTCGAGGTACTGCACGCAATACCGCGCGTCAGCACAACTGTGGCGTGCACTACATGCCCACCGGCGCATGGACGCCAACCAAAGCACACTCATGGCGCAGTATTTGGAAAATGCGTGTGTGTTGCTAAGAACCGCCCTCCCCGGTGGAGCGCCAGAAACCCGGAGTGCAAAGAAGGCATCCCCGATGCAAATTATCGTATCAAAGAAACAGGCACTTGGTCCACCTACGAGACAGCGCTCAACGAGGAAGGCAGCTGTTTCACGAGAACCGGTTACACCAAAGCCCAAATCTCGCAAAGGTGCGGTTCTGCTATGTAGTTCAATTTTATGTCAGCGACATAATTCCCTTTGCAGTTCTCCAACCGCTATCCTTGAACATTGAGACCCCACCGCGCCAGAGGGAAAGCGCCGAGTCATTGGCCATGTTTGATAACTTTGAGAAACTGTTGTCACTACTCCGTAAGCCACCTACGTATTCTTAGATGTTTGCCATGAAAAGACTGACCATATATCAGAGCTTGTAGCTCGGATAGCTGGTATACTAGCACTTATCCTTCCCAAGGTACATCTGCTGGACGTCACAAGAAGGCTGTGCGATTGCCAGCTCGGCATACACAGCGACGGTGTGTCGTTCTTCTTGTGGTATCCAACCCTTGTGCTAAGGAGAAAGCTTGATCAGGTTATATTGTTAGTTCAATCGACCTAGCGTATGAGTGCATCAAGATGGGGAAGGTTCGGCGTGCAACGACAATCTTTAACCAGGTGTTGGATGTGGTAAGGAGTGGAAAGGCATCAGAAGAGGCGTGCGCCTACTTTTTCTTACGTTTTGCGGAGTCGCTGGCATTGACCGAGGACGTCTCCGAGAGGCAGGTTGCTCTCTTCTATTTTGGCCTCATGTACTGATATCTTCGTTAGTTCTATTGCCTATTGTGAGGCCCTGAATCTCTCAGAAACTTTTGATATCGAGGAGAAAGGCCCATCTACAACACAACGGGTTCGAATGCGAGTAGGACGCCTGGAGAGGGCCGCCCTTGCGTCTCATGTTTTCGGGCTGATTCAATACTTCAAGGTAGATATCCCCATATAATTTGCTGCGCCATGGTTTAATGTCTTGCAGGACGATGTCACAAAAGCTTTGGATAGCATGCTTCAGTCGCTTCGATTATGGAATAGGGCGATCGACGTTTTGACTCGACTCAATCCCCAGACTTCTACTACTCCAGTTGAAGACAATCCATTCCAGACCACGAGTCTTAGAGAGGTATTAACTCCGGACACGGTCAGTAAAGAATTACCTCTGCCAAAAAGGAACTACTGTAGGCGGCCATCTATGGATGCATTGGAGTGGCGGGTATCAGAGGGCCTCTTGGCAACAATGTTCTTACTTGGTCGAATCTATCTCAATCGTGGTTCATCGCGGGAAGCGGAATACTTTACTCAACAGGCCCAGGACCTGGCGGAGTCTCTCAACACTCCAACTCAAGTCAGCCGTGCTCTGGCAAAGAGAGGCGAGGTCCTTTTATACCAGGGACTGTTTGATGCGAGCTCCCAATGTCTAGCGAAGGCGGCCAGGTTGGTGGGAAACACCCCCGGGTTCGAAAGTGTCGATGTCCACCGCCTACAGGGCCTCTATAGCGAAAGGGTTGCGCATAGCGTGGAAGCCAACGAACTTTATGAAGAGAGCATGAACATGATGGAGGAGCTTGACCAAATCTTCAAGCATTTTGATGGGGTTGTGTTTGGGTAAGCTGTTCTCAATCCTCACTATGTATTCATCATAATTGACGAGTATCCAGACGAAAGTCCGTTGGATCTTCATCGGAGTCTAAGCCTGCTATAGAAGTGGTCCTCCCAGAATTGTTCGCAGCCGTTCTTCGTCAACGCAGTAGGTTCCGACTACACAAATCTTTAATCCCTCCACTTGACCTACCATGTCACCAGTCTGGCTTCTCCGCGATAACGAGACTCAAGAATACACTACCTTTCTCAATAAATTCCTGTCCCTTCCTCGATCCTCGCAGACACAGGTTAGTCACAAACAAGCAGATACGCTTTATCGTTATGCGATTATTTCACACTCTCTAGGCGCAAGAGAATGCTCTTATGGCGAGGCTCACTTTGCACGCTGTTTATGGCCAGTTTCGCGGCGACATGTTCTTGAGTTCGTTGGCAGAATCCCGTAAGTATCGATATCCTAGGCTTCTGTAATATTCATCACATATTATGCACAGCAATAGCCCTCCCTATGGGAATGTCGAGCAAAACAGAGGTTTCTTTAGTATCTGTGACCCAAGATATCGCAACGACCCTCGATACCGCTGAGAAACTATTCTGGGAAAACCTCGCGCTTATCAACAGAAGGGGGAACGTTATGGATGTGAGGGATGCTGCCACTTCATTGGCACTGTTACAAGCCTTTCAAACCTCTCTAGGCAAGTCTGGAGTTGATGGGCCCACTCTCGTGACGAGACTACTGGGTAACTTGTCTAGCTATCGTGAACTCTTATGTTGCTGATGAAGGCGACCTCTCCAGATGCTTCTGCTACAATAACTCTTCGGCGAGAAATGCTCGAAGCCATCGAACGGAAATTCCCTTCCGAGGCCGGTGATGATGTCATTTGGCCTACCCTAGGGCCCGACGGTTTACCGAAACAGCGACTGAAGTCGAAGAAAAATCGATCATCATTTGAGGACTCGTTGGATTCAGATGTTGGAGGTGTTTCCGATACAGATGATGCTTGTTTGAAGAAGTACTGGGCTTCGATCCGTACAAGATACCATACGCAGCTCTTGGACCCCTCGACGTTATCTTCGACGCAAATGACTGGACTTCCGTCGAATTGGACAGTTACACATATCAGCGTCACCGAGGACAAGAGCACCCTGTTCATTACGCGCCAGGAATGTGGGGAACCGTCTCGTACGCCACTCATCTTCTGTGTGCCCCTAAAGGGGCGGCGAGATACGGGGAGTGGGCAGGATGAAGAAGATCATCTTTCCTTTGAGGATGCTTTGGGGGAATTCAAGGAGATTGTAAGGCTCAGTGATGAAGGAACAAGAACAGCCGTGACTATCAAAGCTCAAGACCAAGAAGCTAGAGCTGCTTGGTGGAAGGATCGTGGCGCGCTTGATACACGGCTGAGAGAACTTTTGGAAAACATTGAGTTTTGCTGGCTCGGCGCCTTCAAGGTATTGCGACATATATCGTCATAGGCTCTCGAACTAATCGCCCGCTATTCTAGAGTATCCTGAGCCCTAGGCCAAACCTCACTCCAGAACTGACATCCGACTTGCGAGTCCAATTTGAAAGGGTTTTTCATCGAAGTCTTCATTTGCAAGACAAGAAGACCAAACCGCGGACCCACAAAAAAACCGTTTCTCAAAGTCAGACCCAAATCCTGGGCCGCGTCACGTTCGACGATGCCTTTCTGGAGTGTTTTTCGACTCTTTCGCCGAAATGTCGTGATGAAGAGCTAGAGGATCTTGTGTACTTCGTTTTGGATCTCTACCAGTTCCATGGAGTACCAGTTGCAATTGCAGAGGTCGACATCATCCAGGCCGTCATCGATCTGCGAGCAGTTCTCGAGGACCATGCTCAAAAACTCTCTCGCAGAAAAATTGTGAAAAATAACGATGAACATCTGTTCTTAGTGCTCGACAAAAACCTCCAAGGATTGCCGTGGGAGAGCATTCCGATTCTGAGGGGACGCAGCATCAGTCGGATTCCTAGCGTTGATTTCTTGCACGACAGGATGCTCTTTGCAAAATATCGACAACAGGGTGTCAGTTCTGGTAAGGCAATGCCTTTGAAGGGTGCTATAGTCGATCCCCGAAAGGGATACTATATCCTCAACCCTAGTGGTGATCTTGGTAGGACCCAAGATCGATTTAAAGGCTGGGTTGATGAAATGGAGAAAGCGGGATGGGATGGTATCACTGGCCACCCACCAAGCGAACAACAGTTCTTAAATGCTCTTGGGAGTAAGGATTTGGTAGTGTATGTGATTGTGTTCCGTCGTTTCATGATTTTCTGAACATTTCTCAGATATTTCGGCCATGGTGGAGGTGAACAGTATCTACGATCCCACAAGATTCGACATCTGCCTATTTGTGCGGCCACAATGCTTTGGGGCTGTTCTTCTGGCGCACTGCGGGACATGGGTGATTTCGATCGAGTGGGTACTCCTTATAATTACATGCTTGCTGGGTCGTCAGTACTCTCTTCTCTGACAGATTTTATCCTTGTTGACGCTTTACCATCATCTAGGCCATGTCTTGTTGCAAACCTATGGGATGTCACTGACAGAGACATTGATAAATTCTCTCAAAATGTGTTTGACAAGCTTGGATTAACCGCTAGCGGCTCAAAAGACTGGGGGAAGCGAGAAGGAATCTCTGTGGTAGATGCCGTTGGGCAATCACGAGAATCCTGCAAACTGAAATATTTGACTGGGGCCGCACCTATCGTGTATGGCATTCCGTTTTACTTATGATACCCGGGATATCCGCTGTAGGATCTATACCTATATATTATTTCACAGGAATTAAACACAAGTAGTGATATAATAATACTTTCTACTTTCTCGAGGAGATAAGATTGATTAGATGTGAAAGTAGTCACGTGCTCATCATTTTTCAAATTTACCAACAGCAGTGATTGTGAACGAATTCCCTAGTTGTACCATCCGACTTCTCTCATTTCGCAATGGGAAAATCACAAAAAAAGCGCTCGATGAGAAGGCATAATCCTATGCGGGTACCGGATTCTCACCTCCCACATGGACTTGCGTCAGCTTCCTCGACCTCTTCAAAAAACGAGGCTATCCTACCAATTTTGCAGAAGGTATTTTGCAGCCGACATAAAGTATTCCGAAAACCTGAAATTATCTCAGATGGAGAGTGCGGATGCGGCAGAAAGAAAATGGGCATGTGTTGCCGTCTCTAATCTAATCCAGAACGACCCGTCGACGCGACGATTACTTCAAGGAAAGAATATCGTTGGGGCTTTGATCACAAGACTCACCGACAGCGAAGAGGAGGTAATCGTTGAAGCTGCTGGTTCACTTCGGTGCGCACGGAGCTCCTCCATCTCTTGGTACGATACTTACTATCTAACCATCAAAACAGAAACTTATGCATTGATGGTGGATATGACATATGTGCAGAAATGTATAACAAAAATATCCTCTCTCCTTGGAAAACATTTATTCCCAAAGTAAAAGGCTATTCACCTCATTTGTATAACTCCACCTACAATCCCCCGCTATAGATTTCCAACACCCTAGCCCAGTATCTAGAAGGCTCAGCAGTAACACCTGAGACAGCTCAAAACATAGTCTACAATTTTGCTGATAACGTTATCACGACCCTATGGTGTCTCTCGTGAGTGTTATTATCTGAACTGTTACCTTTGTCTCATTATCTTAGAGAGACCTCGAACAAAGCTCTGAACGCGATCAATGAGATCAATCTCATCCCTTTTCTTATGTCTTTCCTTGCCGCACGGGACAAAATATCATTGGTACCGGTGATAGCTGCTGGTATGCTTTTACATATTGTAATGGGAAAGATCACCTCACAATCCATGATTAGCTCACTGCCTTTATGTTTTGACGGACGACAACTATCCCGCTATCTCAGATGTTCGAGCTAACGCGGGGTATACCTCATGTCTACTTGACATTGTTCGATCCTCCAATGGGGAGATTGGCAAGGCAAAAGACGCTGCTGATCCGCGCGTGGTCACACTTAAGGTGCTTTCCTCCGGTGATTCTCCTTCTTCTATTCAGGGGTACGCTTTTTAAGCAGTTCCTTTCAAAGGCATCTTGAGAAATGTGTCCCCCATACCTCCACCTTCAGCGGCATCGTTCATTGACCTTGAAATTGACATCGTCTTGCCCCTTCTTCAGCCTGTGATCAGCAATATAAAATTGGACGACGCCTCGAAAATGGCAGCGGACTTGGTAGCAAAGCAGGTTTGCTCTTTCTCAGCCTAACTATTTTCCCGGATTGATTTTTCTTAGGCATCCGAACCCCAAATTGAAAAATTATCACTTAAACATAGCCCCAACTCTGATCACAAATCTCAAGGAGAATTAGAACTGGAGCGTTTGGAAGCGAACTTGAGGACAGTACAGCTTGCTTTAGAAATTCTAACTGGAACATGTGCAACACTTCCTGATCCTGAGAGTCACGCTTCGGAAAATATTCTAGGAGAGGCTGATTACGAAAGTGAAGATGGTGAGTAATGATTATTTTATCCCTCATAGAAAATCTGACATGGTTTTATATGTAGACCTTCGTATGGATGAAGAGGACGTGAATATGCGGGAAGATGGAGCCCCATCTACGACTGCGACATCGACGTCTTTTTTACCAACGCTAGTCGCACCACTGCTCGCCCATATCCATCCCACCTCTCTATCATTTCCGCCGTTAGCTGCAACATCACCGCATCCTCCCACAACCTCCGCTTTGAGTGCCATTCATATAAGTGCACTAGAATGCCTAAATAATGTTTTCTTGTCGCTGGCGACCAAGCCGAACCCCAGTGTTTCCGCTGACCAAGACGCCGGTCGAAAGGTTTGGGAAGAAATCTGGTCGGCATTAGCAGCTGTAGGGACAGAAACTGGATTAGGACAGGAACGAAGACAAGAGATGTGGCACGTGGGTATTGGCGTGTTATGGGGTGTAGGAAATGTGTGGAAAGGCACTTTGGTGAGTTTATTTTGTTAATCAGTTTCAAAGTTAACACGTCATGAACAGATACCAGAAGAGGAGAAAGTCAGGCTGTTAATTCAACTTTGTGACTCAACCCAAGATGAATCCATAAAGGTCAAATGTGTAGGGACCCTTGAATGCCTTGCCCAACATTCTCAATCTATCGATGGGAATAGAGTAAGCTCTTTTGCATGATCACATTATATTATTGATCGTTCTCTTAACTAGATTATTTCGCAATACCTCTTCTCAATGCTTCCCTTGAATGGGTTGCCATCGCCTGCTGGTACTGAGCCGCTCATTCAAGCTATCTCTGCCCTGATTGATATATACTCCGATGAAAACATGCCTTACGACATCAATTTCCGGCAAGGAGGGTACCTGGCGAGGCTGGCATCCAGCGTCGACGAGGTGAAGAGGGTAGTAAAGGCCATTGACAGACGTAAGCAGGGCGGTAAGGATCTCTGGAGAAGAGCAGCGGATGTTCGCGACAATCTAGTAGCATTTATTCAATACCGCAAGGATCTTGGATTGTAACTGGGTTTTTAGAAAATTACATTGGCCCGTTGTAATATACGCCCATCACTAAAACTGCAAAAATCCTGGGAGACGTTGCGGCAGTTGCCAATATCTGCCTACCTTGTGAGCGATTGCCACGGTCTTATGACCAATTATGTCGATTTGTACTGGCTCACGCTCCGGCATCATTCTGGCGGAGGATTATCATTTCAACATAATACTTTATCATAATGATATTCTTCTATCTTTTGGCATAATGATTATCAACAGGTTATAACCATCCAAAAATCATTTACGGTACCTGTCGATTTGCCGCACACGACTGTTTCGACAACGTCGTTCTTTGAAACTCCGCATTTCGTCGTGAATGACATCGATCCGTTACCGTTTGAGACCCACACCGCCATTTCATCTATCAACCACCACCATCTACCAGCCCTCTTATTCCTACCTGCACCTGCCTCCCGCACCATGCTCCTG